>VNJN01000172.1:67313-182862 GCA_008042485.1 Drosophila mayri | reverse complement strand
TTAAATTAAATAAAAAAGGCCAAAAGACTAAGGCAACGAACTTGGCGGTACCGATTTAGTTTTACTTTTATAGTATTTGTTGATATTCTGGCTGGGGTTATAAATTTATATACATATATTATATATTATATATTATATATTATATATTATATATTATATATTATATATTATATATTATATATTATATATTATATATTATATATTATATATATTTATATTTATATTTATATACATATATTATTGATCAGCATCACGACCTCTTAGAGCGAAGGTCTAGGAGCTCTAATATTTGCTCCCCGTTTTTGTATGGAGCGGATCGGGAGGTTTGAGCACTGTTAAGCAATTTTCTCATAAACTGTCGTTAGGACTTTAATGAAACTTTCTGGGATAATACTTGAATAAGTGCTCTAAAACCTGGCATACCGTGCATTTGCGCACGACCTCTTTAGGGGGAGCAATCTCCAAAAAGGTGGAGCCTTGATTTTTCAAATGCGTATTTAAGGTACTTGCGATGCTCAACTTTTCCCAAACCCAAGAAAAACTATTAGTACATTTAATTCTCAACATGCTGGAAGTTTATTTGGATCAAATTAGTCGCTTATTTACAAAATAAATAAAAACTAAAAAAAGGCCTCGGTGTTCCATTTTCCCACCGTTCCGTTTCGACGCTAACTGACCGACGCTAATTTGACGCACATGGGACTTCGTGCCCTGAAATCATCGATGCATCGAACATCGATATTTTTACCGATGTTTTTCAATGTTTTTGTTTATATCGATGTCGATGCATCGATGTTTTCTACATCACTAGGCTGACACGTATTCGTTTTGTTATTTCAAAAAGGTAAGATTTAAATGACAGATTGACAAGCTCAAATCGGTCAATTCAACACGCAAGCTCGACAATTAACCAGAACCGCTTTCCTTTGTGCTTATTGCAGTGTGCGACGCGTGCATCCCAACAGAAACCACACAAAAAATGGCTCCACCACAGAGAATGCGCGTCGCCAACGAAAAGGCGAGCAAATATGTGACGATGCGAGGCAATGTCCCCAAATCCTCGGTGAGTTTCGTCCTTAAGTTGAAGTTTAAATAGGCTCCGAAGAGTGCCTAAGAACTGTATTGAAGGAAGTTCTATCTGCAGGCGATAATCAATCGCGAAAAGTGCCACGCCGTCATTGATTTTATGGCTGATGCGTGTGCTTGTAGATGTTTGTGTGCGTGTGTGTGTGTGTGAGGAGGGCGGGGGAAGCTGGTGTTTGCGCGAGTGTTATCGGCTCTTCTGGAAATTTGATTAGATGTTCGGCAGCGACGCTAATCTGCAATTGCAGGTCACAACTAATCTCTATACATTTCCCATTGCAGAAAACGAAAGAGGGCCAGTATCCCGTGGGTCCCTGGCTTCTGGCGCTGTTCATCTTCGTGGTCTGCGGCTCGGCTATTTTCCAGATCATTCAGTCGATTCGCGCCGCGTAAGGAGAGCTCGCCCTCAGTTCCGCCCCGCACAACTGTCACCAGCCGCCACATCTAGCGAGGATGGGACACCTTTCTGCAACTTTCCTATATCCTTCTCCCAACATACACAGAACAGAACCGTAGCTGAATTTTGATTCCTGAAAACACCCGGCAACATGTGCAAATGCTCATAAAAAATTTAACTTGGCTTTCCAGTTGATTTTCGTGTCTGCAATATGTATTTTTAAACATACAAACTTTAAGTCCATTTAACGCGTTTTGCATTAAATAATTGTAAGCTCCGCATCCAACTGAACGTTATGTGCATTCCTGCTACACTCACAGAAATAGCTGAACGTAATCCTGTACCCTGTATCCAGGCTTAATGGCGATATATGTAATGCATTTTATGATGCTTCTCGATGCTCGAGTTCTTTGAATAGTGCAAAAAAAAGTGTTTAAGCGTTGTTTTCTGATGCAAAAGACGAGTAGAGATGAAAACTATGAGTACATAACAATGAGGAATATATAATATATGATAATTTTTTACCTAAAAACTATGAGCTTTTTATTTGGGATTGGGAATTAATTTGTATTTCCTATTTGAGATTATACGTTTTGAAATATAGTGAAACTTGTGTTTAATTTCGTGCTCACTCACGAACAATGTTCGATATCGATTAAACCCCAAAACAGCTGATTGGCCGCCTCGAAAAAAAACAAAGTGAAATTGTTTTAAAATTTGCTTTTAAAAATGCATTTAATTGTGATTATTAAATAGTTCACATAACAAAAAGTTGATGCGTCGCCTGTTCACATCGGTCAACGTCCAAATAATGTCGAAGAACAAAGGAAAAGCCAAGGCAGCCGCCGAGGCGGCGAAATCAACGCCGGCTAAAGAGGAAGCCGGCCCAATAACAGTGGACAAAACGGGAAATATATGCATACAAATTCTGGCCAAGCCAGGTGCCAAGCAAAATGGCATCACCGGAATCGGACTGGAAGGCGTGGGCGTCCAAATAGCCGCTCCGCCCAGCGAGGGCGAGGCCAACGCAGAGCTGGTCAAGTTCCTCTCGAAAGTTCTCGGCCTGCGCAAGAGCGACGTGTCGCTGGACAAGGGATCTCGGTCTCGCAACAAGATAATACTCATTAGCAAAGGAGCCAGCACCGTGGAGGCCGTCGAGCAGCTGTTGAGAAAAGAATCTGAATCGTAACGACCGACTCCTTCCCGTTCTCCAAATAAATATTCTTGGTAATTTTGATTTTTAAAACACATTTGCTTGTTGTTTATTATTTGGTTGTTTTTTTTTTGTTCATCGATCGGGTCATCAAACCTTAATTAAACATTTACTCTTCATTTTTTATATTGTAGCTATCAACTAGATCGCGTATGTATGTAGTCTTTAGGTTTTTACATAAATTACTTGGATTCTAAATTAGAAGTTTCTTAAAAACGACAACTGCTCCTGCTTTTGAATGTTTCTTACGAGTGTTTGAGTCTGTTTATGAGTAAGCGTATGTTTTTGTCGCTTATAACGCGGCAAAATGTTAGAAATGACAATACAAAATTTAACTTTGCTGTCAACTTAGTACGAAAGGTCTAAACGCATGTAAATTGTGTATCTGAATGTGAGTGACTGGATGAATTTTGGTTGCTTGGGATGTGTTGGGTGTGTGCGCTTAATCGACCTCCTCCATGTGGGAAGCGTCCTCGGTGTCCTCAACCAGCGAGGGGGCATCGCCGGCGCTCTGGGCATCCTCGGTGGTCATTGGCTCGTCCTCGTCGATGCCCAAACCCAGCTTGATCATGCGGTAGATGCGGCTGGCGTGCACCTGGGGGCTGTCCAGCGAGAAACCGGATGAGAGCAGAGAGGTCTCGAACAGCAGGATGACCAGATCCTTGACTGCCTTGTCGTTCTTGTCGGCATCGGCCTTCTGGCGCAGAGTCTCAACAATGGGGTGATCGGGGTTGATCTCCAACTGCTTCTTGCCGGCCATGTAGCCCATGGTGGCAGTGTCGCGCAGAGCCTGAGCCTTCATGATGCGCTCCATGTTGGCGGACCAGCCGAACTGCGAGGTAACGATGCAGCAGGGCGAGTCGACCAGACGGTTAGACACGACGACCTTCTCGACCTTGTTGTCCAGAATGGACTTCATCAGCTTGCACAGGCTCTCGAACTTGGCCTTATCCTCCTCGCGCTTCTTCTTCTCGTCCTCGTCCTCTGGCAGCTCCAGACCCTCCTTGGTGACAGACACCAGCTGCTTGCCCTTGTACTCCTTCAGATGCTGGATGACGTACTCATCAATGGGCTCAGTCATGTAGACGACCTCGAAGCCGCGGGCCTTGACGCGCTCCACGAAGGCAGAGTTGCTGACCTGGTCCTTGGACTCACCGGTGATGAAGTAGACGTGCTTCTGGTTCTCCTTCATGCGCGACACATAGTCGGACAGGGAGCAGAAATCGTCGCCAGAGGCAGAGGTGTGGAAGCGCAAGAAGTCGGCCAACTTGGCGCGGTTGTTGCTGTCCTCGTGCACGCCCAGCTTCAGGTTCTTGCTGAACTGGTCGTAGAACTTCTTGTAGTTCTCCTTGTCCTCGGTCAGCTCCTCAATCAGCTCCATAGTCTTCTTGACCAGGTTCTTGCGGATCACCTTCAGCACCTTGTTCTGCTGCAGCATCTCACGCGAGATGTTCAGGGGCAGATCCTCAGAGTCGACCACGCCCTTGATGAAGTTCAAGTACTCGGGGATGAGGTCCTCGCAGTTGTCCATGATGAACACACGGCGCACGTACAGCTTGATGTTGTTGCGCTTCTTCTGGTTCTCAAACAGATCGAAGGGGGTGCGACGGGGAATGAAGAGCAGAGCGCGGAACTCCAGCTGTCCCTCCACCGAGAAGTGCTTCACGGCCAGATGGTCCTCCCAGTCGTTGGTCAGCGACTTGTAGAACTCGCCGTACTCCTCCTGGGAGATATCATCGGGATTGCGGGTCCAGATGGGCTTGGTCTTGTTCAGCTCCTCATCCTCGGTGTACTTCTCCTTGATGGTCTTCTTCTTCTTGGCGTCCTTGTCCTTCTTGTCGGCATCCTCATCCTCGCCAACATCCTCAATCTTGGGCTCATCGGTGTCCATCTCCTTCTTCTCGTCTTCCTTCTTCTCATCATCGGCCTCATCGTCGCTCACCTCCTTCTCACGCTCCTTCTCGACGAGCAGCTTGATGGGGTAGCCAATGAACTGCGAGTGCTTGTTCACGATCTCCTTGATCTTGCTCTCCTCAAGGTAGTCGGTCTGATCCTCCTTGATGTACAGAACGATCTTGGTACCGCGGCCCAGAGGCTCAGAGTTGTCGGCGCGCACAGTGAAAGAACCGCCAGCGGACGACTCCCAGATGTACTGCTCGTCATCATTGTTCTTCGAGGTGACGGTCACCTTGTCGGCAACCAAGTAGGCGGAGTAGAAACCCACACCAAACTGACCGATCATGGAAATATCGGCGCCGGCCTGCAGAGCCTCCATGAACGCCTTGGTGCCAGACTTGGCGATGGTTCCCAAGTTGTTGACCAGATCGGACTTGGTCATGCCGATACCGGTATCGATGATGGTCAGAGTACCGGCAGTCTTGTTGGGAATGAGCTTGATGTACAGCTCCTTGCCGGAGTCCAGCTTGCTGGGATCAGTCAGCGACTCGTAGCGGATCTTGTCCAGGGCATCGGAGGCGTTGGAGATCAACTCGCGGAGGAAGATTTCCTTGTTCGAGTAGAATGTGTTGATGATCAGCGACATCAGCTGAGCGATCTCAGCCTGGAAGGCGAAGGTCTCTGCTTCCTCAGGCATCTGGAATGGATTGGGGTTGAACAGGAGGATTAGTATAATTCGGAAAACTAAAGCAGCTGCATTTCCTCTAACAAAAACCGATTTTCCTCTGTTCTCTCCCTTGACCACCTCTCTGCTTTCGCTTTTCCACCACCAAATGCGTTTCAACGCAAATACATTGGTGGCCGAAAAAAAATAACAACCCCGGATGACGCATAGTATACTAAGCACAATTTATAATAAGCACACGTAATAAGTTTACAAATTTGTTCTTAATTAACTGAAGCTGAACTAAAAACCATTTGGGTTTTATGGAATCGTTGCGTGTTTTCTGGAAACAAATTTATTTTCAGTATTCCTATTCTGGGCCACCACTGTATGGATGTGTATGTAACCGCTGCACATTGAAAATTCGTACATAACCAAGTTAGCATATGGAAACATCTAGAAAACTGAGTGAATCGAGTCTCCTTGACAACAGTTATTAATAAGGAATAAAATTAAAGGAAATTCTGATGTTAACAAGCTTTTTTTTCACAGACTGACGCCATTTCATTTGGCCGCATTGCTCATTCGCCTTCATGTGTAAATGCAAATGCAACACTCAGCACGTGTGGGGTTAAAGAATAGAAATGGTTTTTTAATTAATCGGCCTATTTTGCATATTGTTTAATTCATCAATGTTGGAAAAGAAGTTTCCAGAAGGTTCCCTAGCCGAAAAGCCGGCATTTTCTGCAAATGCATTAGTATGTGTGATTGAATCACGCTTAAAAAGCCGCATTAATCATTAAAGCAGTAATAGCTTAATTAAGCATAAACTAAAAACGCCAACATCTTGGCTTCTAGAACTTTAAAATCAATATTCGCCAAATGGGTCAAGAACATGCCAGGACTGTGTATGCGTTTTCTTTCAAATTTTCTTTGTTCACTGCATTCGATTACTCACCTTGTATGTTATTCTTTCTATTCACAGAATAAAGGTAAAAATGTATAGATTTTCACTTTGCTTTGTTGCAAGAATGAGAAATTCACAAACTTATTTCGCTTCGCAGACAGACGTTGACTGTCGACGTACACCGAATTTTTTTCAAGACTGGAGCCGGCAACGCGAGGCGAGCTGCTTTTATAGAAAAACCGCCCCAGCCACCGAATGTTCTAGATGCTTCTAGGTTACCACGCTTCGACTTCCGGTTAGTATTTGCCCGCGATACGACTTTCTGTGTTGTAAACTGCTCGAACCTGTGCGGGCGAATTCAAAAGTTATACTAAAACTGAAACTGAGATGTTGCTTATATGTATATTGGGAATAGAAAGATGGCTCAGAGATTACTTGATTGAAGACTAAAATACTTATGGGCGAAGGCCTACTTAGGTCTGATCTGCGCAGGCTAGTAAAAAAGAGTTTAAAGAATTTACATTTTGGTTATCGTAGCCATAAGCCATAAGCATTAAATATAAATTTGTTTATTGGTGTTTATTTTTAAAATTTCAGTTAAAACATTTTCTCCAGCCGTGATGGAAATGGCATATCGATAACTTTGAAGACATCGATGACTTTGCGCAACTTCTGCACATTTCCAGCACTGTCAACAAACAACAGCTTAACGGATTTTTAAAATTTGTGTTTAAGTAATTAGAATTGAAATATGTGGGACTTTTCATGAAGATGCAATTTAATTTATTTAATACGTAGCTTTATTTTACATTCTACAAATATACGAGAAAAAAATCAAAAGAAATTTGAATTCCAAAGAATTGTTTATGCGATTACTATTTTATTTGTATTATTTGTAAATATTCCGTAAAAAAATATGAAGCTCTGTTGCTCAATTCAAGTGACAAATGATGGAATCATCGGTGGTCTGGTTGACGCAAATCTCCTGGGTGGAGGCATCACAGAAGTATCCATCGGGACAGCTCCCGGTGACATTGGATGGTGTCAAGGCTCCAAAGCAGAAGGCAAACGTGGACCGGGAGGTGCAGGCAAAGGTGTAATTGGGAGCACACATGCCGCAGGTGTCTGTGTCGCCACAACTGGCGGGAGTCTCGCTCCGCTGAAAGCAGATCACCGGCTGATCCGTGCACACCAAACCTTCGGTGCATACAAAGGTCTGATTAGCATCTGGCGTTTTGCTACCGAAGCACAAATTATAAGCGGTCTGGTTGATACAGGCTGCTCCATTTGACTGACACACATCGCAGTCGGCCTGAATCCAAGCCATCAACACTACCAGCAGGATAACCTGAATAAAGAAAGTTATCCTTATTTTATATATATTCTTTATTTAAAAATAATTAAGGACATTCACACTCACCACACCCAAGAACTTGTACATCTTCACTGCTTTGCTCTTCTTTTGTGAATGATCTGCGAAATCCAAGGCAGTGCTTTTTTTACATTTTGACAGAGGTGCCGAATTTGTTCTATGGCGTCGTAAAAATTCGGAGCCTTGGGTTATGAGAATGCCTCAACTTATCTTTATGGACACTAAACAAACTGAAACTGAAACTGAGGGTGTGTGGGCTGGCTTAGGCTCCTATAAAGAGAATTGGCACCGCTTCTGGCAACTGTCACAAGGCAATTCCTCTTCCCGGTAAACAGACAAGCGCCATGCTCGTACATATCAGTCTTAAGGTAAGCGGATTGCCTGGCAAGTAATCTCTAAGTATGTAACCCATTTGCTTTAAAGATCTGCCTGCTCTTCTGGTTTGTATCCGGACGAGCTCTTGGCCAGTCGGTTTGCTCTAGCTGCGAGGCAACCAATGGACAATATGCCTGTATCAGCGAGACTGCCTATGGATTTTGCTTCAATCAGGGAACTGTGGACGAGGATGCTGTTCAAAGTTGCGAGGAGGGATACTACTGCGTCCTGGAGGGTTTCTGCGCCGCCATGGATTCAGCGGAAGTAAGATTAAGATTAAAGCTAGATAAGATTGTCGAAGTTGACACTTTTCTTAACACCAACTTTCTCACAGCCGGCCTGTGTGCCAGAAGTTTCTACGACCACAACGACTGTCACGACAGGTTAGTAAATATAGCGAGTAAATAAGTTTTGGCAAAATTTAAGTGGGTTTATGCTTTCCGGTTTGATTTTTCTTGCTTTCAACTGATAAATTCATCGACTGACTCGAGTGTAGCGGAGACCACAGAGTCAACAATTCCTGATTCAACTACAGAAATGACTACATTGGAAACTACGGAAACAGAAGAGTCTACTGTCCCTGATTCAACCACAGAGTCCACAAGTCCTGATTCAACCACAGAATCTACAATTCCTGATTCAACCGCAGAATCGACTACAATGGAAACTACGGAAACAGAAGAGTCTACTGTCCCTGATTCAACCACAGAATCTACAATTCCTGATTCAACCACAGAATCGACTACATTGGAAACTACGGAAACAGAAGAATCTACTATCCCTGATTCAACCACAGAACCCACAATCCCTAATTCAACGACAGAGTCAACAATTCCTGATTCAACGACAGAAATGACTACATTTAAAACCACTGAAACAGAAGAGTCTACTGTCCCTGATTCAACGACAGAGTCAACAAGTCCCGACTCAACAACTGATTTAAGTACTTTGGAAACCACAGAGTCGACAACGGAGCTTACAACGGAGTATACAACGGGTTCGTAAAAGAATACCTTAAGGCTTCCTGTTGAATTTACAATATTCGCTTTTGACAGATGTATTTACTGATTCGAGTACCACCACCACAATGGATACTACTACAGGTTAGATATAATACCAAAGAGTTTATGTTTTAATGGCTCTCGCTTTGACTTATATATTTTTATAATGACAGAGATATCGACGCAAACAACAGAGTCTACTACTGAGACTGAGACTTCGACCCCAACGGCTGTTACCACAGGTATCTACCAATCCTTTTCATAAAGTTAATATTTATTAATTGTATTTGAAACCACCAGAATCCACCACAGATACGAGTACTGCTGCTACCACCATAACAACAGGTAAGTAAAAAGAAGATATTGAAGCTTTTTGGATTTAATTTGGATATATGTATATTATTGTAATCCACAGACTCTTCCACCGAAACCCCACTAAATACCACCACATTGCCATCGGAAGTGGATGCAAACCAATATTGTTCACAGCTAGGGACCAAAGGCTACTTTCGAGTTAAGACAGATACAACCTGCCAAAAGTAAGCATTTTGCGAATAATAAATTCTTATAATATATAAATTAAAATTTTAGGTACGTGTATTGCTACAAATTGTCCAAGGATTACCTCGGTTGGCTATATTATTGCGACACGGATAAATACTACAACTCGGACACGGAGTCGTGTCAATCGGAAAGGCCATCAAACTGCTAAGTTTTGGAAGTATAAATACATATATTACACATATATTTATAAATGATAACTTCACGGGGATAGTCCGTATATTACCAATAATATTTATTTATATTTATGTATTTACAAGAAAATATAATATGCTACCTAATGAGCTTCATAATAAAAAGCCATACCTCTTGAATTATTTTTATTTGATTTTAGTTTCAAGTAAATTATTTACTAGTTAATAAATAATCACTATCGCTACTATATTAACAGTAAACATTATTATGCGCAGCCATCGGGTTTTGTGACACTGCAGTATCCCAAGGATGCGTTAAAATATTGCCCGCTTCTGCAGTTTTTGACCACAGGTCTTGTGAGGCCATCCTTGGCCGTATAGCAAAGGACAAAGCTGCAAAAAATTTCCATTTAAGTGTTTTTTTTATCGACTTTATCTTGAAATTATGATGAATACCTGGCACATGTGAAATCGTTTTGGTTCTTAATCGCCACCGTTGGGATCTCGTCAGCGCAAGCCCTATCTGCGCTCCAATCGTCCGTGCTGCGAGCTGGTGCTGGTGATGCAGCCAGGCAGTGAATCAGCAACTAAAGAAGATTAATTCTATTTACTAAAACACTTGATGGGAATCCTTCCTGAGTAGTTACCAGGGATAAAATCAGTCTCGGCCACATAATGTCGGGTTAACCTTGCGATCTCTTTGCACACTGAAACCTTGAGGCATTTGTGGGGTCTTTAAGTAGCAACAGGGTTTAATCTAAGCAGCATTGTTTATCTCTGCGCTCTTAGTTAATGTTATTAATGTTTATGGCGTGAATATTAACTTGATCTGTGTTTTGTTGGCCATATAAGTATGTATGTATCTCTGGACAGAAGACTTTTTAGATATGAGCTAATATTTGCAAGTGTGTATCATCAGATTGAAGAATAACAACTAAAGTTTTCTGAAATATTTTCCTTGCTTAATTAAAAGTATTCATTTTAATTATTTAAAAAGGCAACTAAATATATTGTTTGAAATTTTAAAACGCAGAATCCTTTTGCGCATTTTAATTTATTTTATTAGCCACGAAGAACTGTCTTTACTTTTTTACTGTAGTTTTTTATTGCTAAAACAATAAGTGTTTAAGATAAACAGGAAATTCTGCGAAAATTGGTGTTTATACACAGTCATCCGGCTTAATGCTGGAGCACAATTTTAAGCTGTCGTCAAAAATGGGCTTTTATATTGGTAACGCTCCTTCCGAGCACTGCTTATCTTTGAACTTTTCGAAATGCAATAAAAGTGTGTGGTTTTTGTGATATTGCTTTTATTGGCAACCAATTAATGTGGTTTATGTTTCTGATTTATGTACAATAATCGGGTTTGGTTCCAATGCAGACTCTGAAAGAGGAGTCAAAATATTGGTTCGATTTGCACTTCTTTATCAAAGCAACAACGCTTCCGTTGCTAATATAACAATATACGTAACTGCAGAAATAGATTGTTAATAATAATATAGTTATTTACTTGAGTTTTTATCTTACGAAGCGCAGGTGGGATCTTCTTCGTTGGTAAACAAGGCTGTTCCTGAGGTAAGATCCGCACAAGCCGCCTCCTTGCTCCAGGGAGCTGCTGTTGTGCTCGTTGTTGTTGTGGTTGATGTAGTTGTGGTTGTTGTAGTTGTTGTGCTGGTCGTCGTTTCCGGCTCCAAGCATCCATCTGGCTTTGTGGATACACAAATCTTTAGGCTTGCATCAAAATAAAGGTTCTCCTTGCAGGTTGTGACCTTCGCCGAATGGACTCCCGCATTGCTCACCGAACAGGATATGTAACTGAAAGAGTTTTGATTAGAGAAATTATCTAGTTTTCGGACAAGTTATTTACGTAGTACAGGTGGGATCATCTTTGTTTTCAAAAAATGTACTTTTGGTGGCTGCATCGCACAAGTCCTCGGCATTCCAGGGAGCTTCTGTTGTAGGAGGTGGCGCCGTAGTGGTTGAAGTACATACTGGACTGGCATCAGGGTAGCAAGTATAAAAGCCATCGGTGCAATAGAAACCCGAGGGACACGGCAGGAGTTTATTCGAAGGCACTCCTGGAATAGAGAAATGTTTGTTAAATGATTATAAACAACGCAAACATTTTTCGTTGAATCTTTCCAACTCAAAGGTCAATCAGGATCCACTTACTCACCATCGAAGCAAACGGAAAAGGTTGTTTCGCTGTGACAAGCCACATTGCTTTCACTTTGACACTCATTGCAGGCGGCCATGGCATTGTGGGCCAGCAGCTTGATTTAATCAACAAAAAACACACAGATGTGAACCAGGAAATTTGCACATAGTCTTGGGTTCGATTTTAGTTACCAGTGGAATTAGTAGCGCCTGCAACATCTTTTTGGTCGTCCGTCGGAGATCATTCTAAAATACTGCGGACGAACAATACATCTTATATATAAATAACACCTTTAGTTATCTCTGGAGAGACTTGCCCAAAAAATAAGAGATAGTTGAGTTATGTTTGCTTACTTTTATTGCGTTGTTAGGCTCTTTGCGTCAATAAATAGTACAAGGCTACGATACGGTAATTTATATAAAAAAATATATATTCACAAATTGAAGGCGCGTTTGTTAGCTATGAGCTGCTAGTACGATATACATAGGAATACATAGATAAAATACATAGTAACGGGGAAAAGAAAGCCTTTCCGCTTCGGACGCAACATTGAGGCATCGGTATACATAGTGTAGCTAAGGGTTAACACGTTTAATAGTCTGTATTTGTAGAGTAGGTTTGTGTATACTGGATAGTTATGAGTTCGTTGGCCTGGCTGGCGCTTAGTCTTCTTCTGGAGATTTTGTTTTTTGTTTATATTGCATAAATACGTTGGTACAAACTATAGTAAGTATAGTCTTAAGGCAAATCATAGCGGTTTAAGCAGCATTTTTACACTTATTACACTGTGTTACTTGGGCTTAAGGCAACATCGATGTTCTAAATGCATTTTAAAAATAAATTCGTAATTTCTAAAACGAAATAATACTTCGTCAGCGCAAAATGCATCAATATTCAAGTTCAATTTCAAGTTCGTATACTCGATTTAAGCCCTAAACGCATCCATATTCATACCATATGCTATTGCTCTTATCCTCGGTCCGCTTCCGCGCCGTCTTGTCGTCCTGCAGAGGCGTACTAGCGCTAGCTCCCGGAAGCAAAGGGCTCTGGTCACCGCTGGTGGAGGCACCGCCGATCGTCGTGTTTATTCGATTGTACATGAGAAATGTGGCTGGGCCACTATTAGCAGTGGTATCGCCCGTCTTTTGCGGCGTCTGAGGTGGCTCTGCCGCTGGCGCAGTCGTTGCTGGAGCACTGCTGCCGGACGACGTTTGCTGCTGCTGGGCGGAACTACCATCGGGCAGCTTTTGATGTTCGTCGATTAGATAAACGGTGCGTCGGGAGCCGGCTGTGCCCAGCGTCAGGCTGCTGCCCGTCACGTCTGGCGCTTCAAGACTGCTGTAAACCATACTTGATATTAGTATAAGAAAAATATTAACGGGACGAGGAGCCACAACAATAGGATATTCAGGGAGTGGACATTGTGCGGAGGTAAAGGGGCGTGGAGGGAGGGAGCAAGTTTTAATGGGATCTCGAATGATTGTTACACATCTAAAGCGCATTACCCGTGCACGCTATTTCTACGTGAGTTATTCAAATCCGTACGTTTCTGTGCCTGCAGGCTACTGCGCACGGCACCGCCGCGTTGGATCGAGTTATCCAGCAAGTCCCTATTATACAGATTGTGTGGTGCGAGCGAGTGTTGAGTTGTGTATAATACATGTAAATAGAACGTAGATCGGAGAGCCATGAACCCAAAAATACAACCAAAATAACACCAGAGTTTGTTCTATTGCTTACCGCTGCAGGCTCTGGCGAAGTGGAATATTCCGCTGGAGTAGATGCGTATCGGAGGCAATGGATATGGGCTCCTCGTTGCTATTGTCCGACTCATTACCGCCGGACTCGGAGCCGATCACAAACTGCGAGCTGGTCCGGGCATCATCCACCCAAGAGCGACGGTTCTAAAGTTGAGGAGCACAGGATTAGCCAGAACTTTTGCTAGGCCAGGTTACTTACTCGACTGGGCACTTTGTTCATCAAGTCCGAGCTGGCCTTCTTGACTCTTCTAACCAGACCAATGGCAAAGGGTTTTCTGCAAACAAAAGTTTCGATTTAGCAGCTATTTTTATGTACAACTCTTAAGCTTCTTACTTCTTGTGGACGGTGACCTCGGTCTTTTTGTAGTGCTCCATGATCTTCTCCTCCAGCTTCTCCTTTTGCCGCTTGAGACTGTGCACGCGTTCGGTGTAGTTCTTCTCCTCTTCGTGGAAGTGTTTCTTGTCCTCGAGGGAAATGGCCAAGAGCTCCTGGTACTGGGAGAGTAACTGTGATACATTGTCCATGAGAGCCTTGCGCTCCGAGTCCAGATCGGCATTGTTTTGGATGAGCATCTGTAGAGGAAACTCATGGAGTTATATCCAGCTAATACCAAAAGTAATCTAGAACTCACCTCGCAACGCTGCTGAACTTTGGTGTACTCCACTTGGAGATGACGCACTTGGTCACTCTTCGTGTTCAGCTCGCCGGTTAACTCCGTATTGTGCAGCTTGAGGCTCGAGTGTTCCATGCGTATCATCTTGTACTGCTCCTGGATGTTCTTGTACTCGTTCTTGAACCGATCACTGGTGGCGAAGAGATTGCGGAAGTCGTCCGTGAGCTTGGAGTGCTCTGTGCGCAGAATGGACAGATCCTCGCTGCAGGTCTTCATGTTGTTGTTCTGCGTGGTCAGCTCCTCGATGCGTTGTTCCAGAACCGTTTGCTGTTCGCGGGTGTCGCGCATCTCTTGCCGCAGATCCCGCACTGCCGCCTTCAGCTGCTCCTTGTCCTTGTTTAGCGATTCGTATTCTGCAGAGAGCTGATCGTGCAGACACTGCAATGTCACCTGATCCTGCAGCGCATGCTTGTGTTCCTGCTGTAGCGAATCGATTTCCTTAAGCAGGGTATCCTTCTCGGCCGCCAACTGCGAGTTGGCCAGCTGCAGAGCCACGTGCTGCGTATTCAGCGACGTAATCTGGGAGCCCAAGGCAGCAACGTCCACGCTGAGCCGGGCATTCTCCGTTTGCAGCTGTGTGTTTGAGTCCTTGAGGCGGCTCAGTTCCGCGGATTCGCGAGCCGGACTAAGACGTACTTTATGCTCGAACCGCAGCTCCTGGGAGGAAGGCTGCGCCGCAACCGATGCTGCAGGAGCAGACGCCGCTAGCTCGATGTTCTTTTCCACGGTGAAGATCTCCTGTCGGTGACAGAGCACACACATGTCCGACTTGACGCCGCCGCCCTCGTTATCACCATCGTCGTCCACTCGTTGCTGTTCCCGTGTGACATTTAGCATGATTTCGCGCACCGTCTTGAAGGTTTCCGGATTCCGTACCAGCTTTTCCACCACATGCTCCACGTTCAGCTCGCCGGGCTCTTCGTCGGCGAGGCCAAGCTTTTCCAGGTTGTGTCGCACCTTCTTTGTAACGAGCGTTCCAGTAACCAGGTCATTGCGCAGTGTGCTTATCATCTCCTGGTCAATGTTGCGTTGCGAGGCCAGCTCCTGGTTCTGTTTTTCCAGCTCCACAAGCTTTAGCTGCACCTGCTCGGCCTCTTCGAGAGTTTTGGTCAGTCTGTGCAGTTCCTTGGCCTGGGCATCCAGTCGATTGACGCTCTCGTCCAGCTGCACGGACTTCTGCTCGCTGCCCTCCTTCAGCTTGGACACCTCCTTGACCAAGCTGGCGTTCTCGCGCTCATAAGTCGAGACCTTGGCCTCGATTTCGTACAGCTTCTGGCGGGTCTGTTCGTATTGCTTGGACTTCTCCGTGTATTGCTCCAGTTCCTTGGCTTTGCTCTCGGCCAGCCGCTCCAGATCGTCGGCTCGACGCTGAATGCTCTCGTTTAGCGTCTGAATGCGCTGCTTCTCCTTGTTTAGCGTCTCCACATGCTGCTCGGCATCCGCCAGCTTCTGGCGATCCGTCTCGCGCTCGGCACTCTGGCGATCGTAGCTTTTCTGGCGACTGTCCACTGCATCCTGCAGCTTCTTATTTTCCTCCAGAGCGTTCTTGAAGACGCCTTCCAGCTCGACATTTTGCTGCGTTAGCCGCTGGACATTCTCCTGCATCTGTTCAATCTTCAGCGAGAGCTTCTTTTTTTCCTTTTCCAGCTCCAGCACCTTGCCGGATGTCTCATGGAAGCTGCTCTCCTTCAGCTGCTCCAAGGCGGCTGTCAAGCGACGATTCTCCAGCTCCAGTTTAAGAGCACGCGTCTGGGCATTGTTCGTGAGCTGTTCGGACAGGCTGTTGTCGCCCGAGTTGCAGTCGTCTTCGTTGTCGGAGAAGGACTTGTCCAGCTCCTGAGTCGTATTGAGATTCTTAGCCACCAGCTGCAACTGAGCATTCTCCTCCAGCAGTTCCTCGAGCTTCGATCGGTCGACGTCTCTTTCCAGAGCCATATCGTTAAGCTTCTGCTTGTACTTAATGATCTCGGACTCCAGGGAGATGGCGTGCTCTGAACGTTTACGATAGCGTTGCAGCTGCTCCTCAAGCATTTCCCTGGAAGAATGAAATAAAGCTTAATAAGTTATTTAGTTCCTTATAGAGCTATTAGGAAAATATACTTCGATTCCAGTAGCACGCGATTATCTTCTCGCAACTCCTCCACACGCGACTTGTAAAAGTCAGAATCACCGAGCTTTTCTCGATACTTTTGGACCTCTACTTCAAGGCGATCTGCACGTTCCGCGCGCTCCCTTAGGATGTCCACCTCGTCGCGATAGGCAGACGCTCGCTTGGCCTCCGTAAACCATTCCTGGCTCTCCTGCCGCAGCTTGTCAAAGCGCGCCTTCTTGTCATCCAGCTCCTCGCGCAGCTCCAAGAGATTTTCTGATTTTTCCTCACTGAAAAAAGGGGGATTAACTGTATTACTGGAATAATAAAACATTTATGACGACTTACAGTTCCTGTCGCAGCTTGCGGTTCTTTGACCTAAGATCCGCACACTCTACAGCTAAATGATTGCTCTCCGAGTTGGAGGACGATGAGGGCGTCGAGGTTGCCGTTCCATTAGATGGAGAGCGAGGCACACTCACGCCCTGGCCACATTCCACGAGATTGTCGCCAGCTGCCATTTCGGGCTCCACGCAGGCCAGATCGATCCACTTGAGATACATGAGATCCCGCTCCTTGGTGAGCCGTAAGATGTGCGTGTACATGCTCTGCGGCGTCAACCGTTCCACAGAGTCCTCGGTGAGAACCAGACTGTGGCTATCCGTCACCTGCTTGATCAACGCCACAATGGCATGCTGCGTTTCCAGGTCAAGCTCTTTGATGCGAGCAATAAACAGCTCCTTGTTGGGACACTGCACGGCGGCGCCGAGCAGCAGCGTGAGCAATGTCCGCATCTGGTCTAGTCCGCTTCTGCTCTCCGGATGATGGCCCAAAGTGAAGGCATCGGGCAGGACCAGTATGGTCTGGCCCAGCTCCTCCTCGAACAGAGCCTTCAGATTCCGCACGATGCACTCGAAGTTCTTGGCCCTCGCAATGCTTAACGACTTTCCATTGAGATCATTCAGCTCGCTGGGATTGTTCTGCGGCTCCGGATCGATCTGCAGCCAAACGCTGTGGATTATGTGGCCATCGAGCAGGGAAGTATATCCCGCGAGCAACTCCGCTCGCGGCAGGCATGACTCCAGCTGTAACGGAAGAGATTACCAGTTTAAAACGAGCAGAATTCCACAAAGAACAACATGAGCGGGCGTAAATATGTTTATTTTTCAGCTGGACAAGAGCCCAGCACACAAATGAAGCTCATTACACTACTCCTCCTCCTCCGCCCGTGTCGTGGATACCGTAAGCGGTAAGCCGTCGTCTTGAGCAAGTTACAATGACCTTGGTTCTTGCGACTCTGCGAAAGCCACCTAACTACCAACAGCTGAGGTCAACGGAATAGCATACGGGAAGTGGAGTTTGGGGGCTTTATGTTCGTTTAAAATACAATTTTCTATCTAAATTTTTAACTAGATTGAAGAATTTAGAAACTAATTTGTATGTAATTATGAAATGTATGCTTTGCTAGTAATTATGATCCCTTGTAGCTCTAAAATATAAGTCAATTAAAAGCAAACAAGGTCACTAACATAATAAATTTGATTATTATTTAACTTCATATCAAAGAATATTCTGTTTTTATGCGAATATAATAGAAAACAAAACATTGAATACAATTTAAAGGACGAGAATAATGGCATAGAAGCATCTATAATATTCATGTTCAAATCGATTTTGTGTTCGGCGACACCTGTTCCCATTATGTTGACCTCAACTGTGTATGTGTGTGTGCCGCGTCCGAGTATGTGAGCAGGTTGTTCTCATGGCTGTTGTTGTTGTTGATGGTTTGACTGCTTTTGTGTTTCCATATGTGCGCATGGGAATCGAACACTCGAATTATTTATGCCAAGCACATAGACCCACTGGCGATGCAAATATCGAGCATGCTTATCCATGGGACAACACAACTCACCCAAGAAACGAGTGCTCCATTTATGAATTCGTCAATTTCCATTGGCGTCGCCGTTGCCGTGCCAGCCATTGTTGTTGTTGTTGTTTGGGTGAGATGGACGGAAAATGTAGGTCCTGGTGGTGTGGGCCCGCTGCTGCTGCTGCTGCACCTGTCACAATGTGGCAGCTGGTGCACTGCGGCCTTTCCGAATTGCAAATTGCTGCTACTTTTTTATTTTCCCGCAGCCTCCCAATAGTCATGCCAAGGACGGGTCATTTCCCGAGCTACCAATAACGCACATACAGAAAATCACAGTTACTTATACACTAGGAACGGCGGGACAGCACTTTTCGGAATGGGTTTAATAAATACGTTGACTACAAGCACTAAAAGCGGCTACAAAAAATAGCGAAAAACACTTTTGGGACTTTAATTTTAGTTAGTTTAGGTTTAGTTAATTTTTTGAGTGTGGCCAACGCAAGTAAAATGTCAAATTACCGACTGCTCTCAATAACCATTATCGATGCATCGAACATCGATTAAAGTAGCTAGAAACTATCTGAATCCATAACGTATAACAAAATAGTAAATAGTTAAAGCACAGCTTCATAAAAATGGGAATAAAATGTAATAACTAATAAACTTTCGTTTCTGCGATATACTTAATTATAAATTTAAATATGGCTGCCGATTCCGATATCGATAACACACGATTTCGAATGCAACCAAATTCGTTAGAATTTCAGTTTTGAAAAGAACGAGCCAGAAAGCTTTCGAAAAGAGAAGCGCTTGGCTCACTCGTGTCGTGGATCGGAGGAGGATGCTGGGCTGACGAACGGATTATTCAACGCGCCGCAAAAATGGCAACGCTCGCGAACAGAGCCCAAACGCTACGAAAGTCCCATTATTAGGAAATATCCGCGTGAAGTTTTGAATAAATAGAGTGTAAAGGTGTTGTTTCCAATTGGCGATACAAAAACGACGGGTGCCCGAGTGTCCCGACTTAATTTTCGACTGTCTATATATAGATCCTCTGTATAGGCAAGCACAATATTGCAAATAGGTTAAATATCTAACGTCTCGGAATGGGAAATCAGCCGGGAAAGCTGCATACGCATCCGCAGAGCGGTCGCCCCAAGAAGGCCGTTCACTGGAAGTCCGCAGGCAAGTAGAAACTCCAGATGGGAGTGCTCGAGTCCTCCTAGAACATAGGTTCCCCCGCCGCAACTAGTGGATTCAGAAGGGGCCAGAGAACGGACACAGGCCCGCATAGCTGGCTAGCTGCTGGTGGGAGCGCTAGAAATGCATCTATTTTTAGCCACTCGCACACACTCAGTGGTTGCCGTCTTGTCTCCGTCTGTTTGGCCCCAAAAGAAAGAAACTCACTACGTCAAAGTAATGTTGTCGTCCGAACCACATCGGAAGAACCATTCATAATATTTGAGAACTAATACAATTGTCATCTGCCGAGTGCATCCTCTTAAAAGGAGAGATACCTTGGGGATTATGGGCTACGGAGGATTGGGATTATCAATAGATTTTAGTTCCTCAATAAAAGGCATACTTTTACCTTTTTTTAACAGCATTTTTCTATATTTTACTTATTATTTTAAATTTATTTTCAATAATTTAGCTTAAAACTTATTACTGCAAATAGGAAATGTTTTTTAATACAATTTTTATTTAAATTTATAGTATAACAAATATGCATACTTTAAAATTAGGTAGAAAAAGACTTAATAAAAATTAATTTTTCAAAATTTCTTCCTTCACGTAAATAACTTTATGGTTTACTATAAAAAACCCTGTATTTAAATTGTGCTTTCAGAACGACCTTCGCCACCCGGTCGACCCATCCTGACCCCGCTGGCGCAGCCAGAGCAGCAGCCGGACGTGGTCAATCTGAGGTGGGAACGGCCGCTTCATGACGGCGGCTCTGCCATCACAGGTTACACGGTGGAGCACCGGCGCATGGGCTCACCGCATTGGGTGCGGGCCACGCCCATTCCCGTGACGGGCTGTGATGTCTGCATCAGCGGCTTGGAGCCGGGATGGCGTTATCAGTTCCGCTGCTTCGCCGAGAACATTGTAGGTCGCTCCGATGCCAGCGAACTGTCGGACCCACTGACTGTAACTCTGCAGCGGAATGCGATCACCGTGCCACGATTCATTGACGAACTGGAGGACATGAATGCCGTGGAGGATGAGCGCATAGAGTTCCGGGTCCGTATCCTAGGCGAGCCGCCGCCAGAGATCAATTGGTTCAAGGATGGCTACGAGATCTTTAGCAGTCGGCGCACTAAGATCGTCAACGATAACGAGGCCAGCGTCCTGGTGATCCACCAGGTGGCCCTAACGGATGAGGGAGAGATCAAGTGCACGGCCACCAATCGAGCGGGTCATGTGGTGACCAAGGCGCGTCTGATGGTTCAGGCTCCACCTAAGATCCGACTGCCGCGCACGTACGAGGATGGACTGATCGTGGAGGCCGACGAGGTGCTGCGGCTTAAGGTGGGCGTCGCTGGTCAGCCGCCGCCGGCCATAACGTGGCTCCATGAAGGCGAGATCATCGCCCCAGGTGGACGCTTCGAGGTGGGTTCATAACAAATAAAAGGAAAAATCTATTCAACGTATTTACCTGCTCCTTGGTATCCTTCGCAGATCACCAACACAGAGAAGAACTCGCTGCTCAAGATCGACAATGTACTGCGCGAGGATCGCGGCGAGTATATGGTGCGGGCCTGGAACCGACTGGGCGAGGACAACACATCCTTTCTGGTCACGGTGACGGCCAGACCTAATCCGCCGGGTGCGCCCAAGCTGAACATGTCCTTCGGCAAGTCAGCGACGCTCTCTTGGACAGCCCCACTCGACGATGGTGGCTGCAAGATCGGCAACTACATCGTTGAATACTTCCGCGTGGGCTGGAATGTGTGGCTCAAGGCGGCCACCACCAGGGCCCTGACCACCACACTGCACGATCTGATCGAGGGATCCGAGTACAAGTTCCGTGTCAAGGCGGAGAATCCCTATGGCCTCAGCGAACCCTCGGGGGAATCGGAGCTGCTCTTCATACCGGATCCCAAGAGGGGAATAACCAAGCCCAAGTCAGCTACCAAAATAGCTGGAGAGGAGAAGGACAAGCACAAGGGTGAAGCCGGAGCCGGGGGAGTGCAGGTTCCGCCCCGCCGGAAGACACTATCGCCGCCACGTCCCCAAGCGGATGCCTCCACGGGAATGTCGCCGAAACAGTCGCCCAGCGTGAAGCGAAAGCCCAAGCCGCAGCTCATCGACAACGAGCAGCTGCACCACGAGATGTCCTACGGCACCTCGGACCAGGCTCTGAAGATGGACGTGCGCAAGAGTCCCTCGCAGAGCAGCGCCGACTTGGCCGCCAAGTCCACACCTGTGGGCTCCAATCCCAAATTGAATCTGACGCTGGTCACCACCACTCTAGCTCCGTTGGAGAAAGCGGAGGCACAGCCACGATCACCAAAGTCTCCAGTTTCGCCGCCTTTGAAGCTATTCAACATCAAGCCCTCGGCAGCTGCAAAAGATAAACCCAAGCCGCAGGATAAGTCGCCAGTGCCACCGCGCCAGCCGCAACCATTGCCCACACCGCCCAAGGATAAGCCGGAGAAGACGTCGCCCAATCGCAAGAGGAGCTTGAGTCCACCGAACAAGAGGCAACCGGTGCCGCTTCGCAAGAGTCCAACGCCACCCGAACCCATGAAGGCAACAGCAGCCCTTCTCCGGAGCGCCGAACCCGTTCAGCTCGGAGTCAATCAGAATGTCAGACGCTTCTCTGGGCAGACCCTCAGCCCGGCCAGGAATGTGCCCACTCTGGCGCTTGCTGTGGCCTCCGGTGTATCCGCTGTGATTGGCGAGAAGCTGCCTACCATTGAGATTAGTGCGCCTCCCACGCCGCAAGAGGAGGAGCCCCCCATGCCGGAGCCCTCGCCATCTCCAGTGCCAGCTGAGACGATGTCCAAGCCTATTTCAAGGCGGTCCTCCAGGTCGGCGGACAAACATGACGATGTCCATACCAGCAATGAGTTTATGCTCGTCGTGTTCGATAAGAACAGCAAAGTCAAGGACAAGGACAGTGAGTTTCTTATATATATATTAATGGGGCCTCAGGGATTAGGGATGCAGAAGATCCTGATCCTTGCCTTTGTCTTTGTCATAATGTAATCCATCTTCCTTTTCCACCACGCAGAACAAGATTCCTTTGAGCTGGACCTGGAGGATGCCATACAGCCGCCACCCATCTCGATTTCTGCTCCGGATCTGGCCTTCCTGGAGTTCACCAACTTGCACACCACCTTTCCGCTGCGTCGCTCCGTCAGCTCCACGGAGCTGCTGTATGAGCGGGCCATGGCACGCTTTTACGAGGCCGTCGAACTGGAACAGGCCTCCAAGTCGCGCAAGACATCCCAGGATAAGCTGGCGGCCACTCCAGCTCCGCCGCGCGAGCCGCCGGCCAATCTGCGCAAGCGTCTTGGCTCCATTTCGGAGGCGGAGCGTGTTTCCTTCGAGCGGAGAGCCGAGCTGCGCCGCCAGTCGGCAGACATGGTGACCATGGCGCGCAAATGGGACTCGAGGGAGAATGTCAACGATTCGGGCAACCTAACGCGCCCTGGACAGATGCCCTTGGAGACGCAGCGGGATCAGGACCAAGAGGAGCTGGAGGATGAACATTTGACGGAGAGCACTGCCGACGATAGCGAGGATATGGATCTGGACTTTGACGAGGACGATGCAGATGTGGACTTGGAATATCCGACGCAGAAACAGAAGCAACAGCACCAGCAGTTGCAGCAGCAGTCCAGCAACGATCTGGGCTCGGACTATACTGAGAGCACTGCCTCCTCCGAGCAGGACTCCATTGAGAAGTTCAAGATGGAGCTGCTGGCCCGCACGCGCTCCCCCAGTCCCCGGGACCTGGAGACCTATCATCCGCGCACCATGGGAGCTGGCACCTTCACGCCCTACAGGGCACCCACTCCCGAGCAGGCTGCCGTGGTCCTCACACGTCCAGTTCCCTTGCCTAGCCCTGATTTTGTGCCCAAGCCAATCTTGAAGCGCTCCTCCAACGAACACGTGGAACTGTCACCGGTGAGTCCCTTGCCGCCTGGGAATGGCATAGAACCTTTTGGCGGAGCTGCAATTCCGCCACCAGTTGCTGCCGCCGCCATCAGCAACCCTAGCACCCTGAAGATGGACCTGGCCAAGGGCATCAAGTCGTTCTTTAGTCGCGACAAACGTTCAGCCACCGAGAAAAACACAGAGGCCAACGAGGAGATATCTAATCCGCTGGAGAAGACCAATGCCGCTGCCATTGCTGCGGATTTGGAGGCCAAGCGCAAGGCCAAGGAGGAGGAGGAGTTGCGCCGCAAGGAGGAGGAGCGCCTCATGCAAGAGGAGGCCCACGCCGCCGTCGATCACTACAGCGATCTGGTGCGCGAGGTGGGCAGCTCACACAAGTATCACACGCCGCTCTACCTCGATCGCGATGAGTTGAAGCGGGCAGCTGCTAAGGCGGCGGCAGAGACCGATGAGGAGGACCTACTCTCGCACTCGGAGGAGCTAAAGAAACGACTCGCCAGCGGTGGCAGCGGTGATGACATGTTCCTGGCTCCTCCAGTGGTTCGAGAGCGTCGTCTCTCCATCTCGGAGAGGGAGCAGCTGGTCCATGTCCGTGATGCAGCCAGCAATTTGGCTATTCATCGCTCCCCAGAAAAACCAGAGGCGGATCCGGAGCAGGAGCGGGAGCGGGAGGAATACCTGCCGGATGAGGAACCAGAATATCCCACTGTGCTGGTGGTCCCGCCGCCCAAATCGAAAAAGAAGAGCGAATCGGAGACTGAGAGCGTGATGAGCGAGATGGTGGAGGCTCGTCCGGATGCCAGGGGCCGAACACGCCTCGTGAAGGTAAAGCGAGTGATAAGACGGCGCGTCCCGTCCAGCACACGATCGCGTGACACTTCCCTGAGCAGACCGCCGCTTCCCACTGGAACGGATACATCTGCCCTGGTTCTATCCACCGCCGACAGGGAACTACTAGAAAAGACGGCCGCTCTGGCCATTCTTCAGTCGGAGGAGCAGGCCCACGAGAAGGTCCGCTCGGCGCTGAGCTACTCCACCGATCTGGTGCTCTTCCTGGTCGCCTGCTATGTGTATTTGTTCAAGGACGCCCGCCTGGTGCTGCCCATCCTGGGACTGATCATCTATCGCCAGCTGGGCGATGCCGTGCGCGGTTGTGTGCCGAAATGGCTGCGCCGCCGGCTAAACGGGAACGAGGGCAGTTAGACAAGAATTGGATCAGAATCCCGCCTCCCGTCCTCTTTGCTCAATACTCACATGCGTTTATCGGTTAAGTTAGTTTTTATTACATTACATACGACTTATTTATACGTCTTAAGTAAGTAAAGTTGAAGGCATGCATCCATCCATAATTTATCCATGACCCCATCCCGCACCCCAGAAATCTGTATACGTAAATCCTTGGCCAGATTGTAGTATATCTTTGGGTTATTTTGTAGTTTACTTTTGGATTTTTATAATGGAATCTCTGTTTTTAAATTAAATTTGTCTGGATTTGAATTTTGTTTTAAAGTATAAAGATATACAGGTGTTCCACAAAAGTTTTGTAGATTTAATATCAACTTAAAATTGGTCCCTTTTAAAATTGACACTTTTAATTTTTCCTTAGATATAAATTTGCACAGATTTTTAATTGATTTAAAATCTTTAAAGCTTTCTTTGGCATTCATGTTATATTTTCCATGAAATTTTAACATAGATTTAATTTAAATCTTTATCAGACTTTAAGAATTTAAATGAAGGCTTTTATTAATTTCAAAAAACATAGATTTTATATAAGAAATTCATAAACAAAAACTATAAACAACTCTTTGATGTATTACCAGGCCCAGAAGCAGCAAGAAAAATATATATTAACCCAAAATCATTGATTAAAATTACAAGAAACATATTCTAAAATATATATTACCCATTAATCATCCATTAATATAACTCATCTATATATAACCCTTTGCTTTCTTAATATTTTCCTCATTTTTCTAAATTAATCCCAGCGAGAAATTATGATTATATTTCAAGGACATATTCATAAGATCCTTTATTTCCTCCCCACACTTTTTTTTTTGCTTTGTGTATGTATGTGGAGCTGGAGCTATGTGAAGTCCTCATGTTATGAAGTGTTCGTTTGCGCGGTTCTTTGTGGTTTCCATCACGCGGATTGTTGGTGATTCACTTTGAAAATAAAAAGCTTAGCGTGTTATAAATTCGTATATTTGGAGAGTGCTTTCTTTGGCCAAGTTCTTGGCGTGTTTACCCATCCGCCGGAGACTTCCGTGGGGGATTTAAAAGTGGGCAAAGCCATAAACAGATCGAAGAAGCGCTCTTATCGGGATGACGACAATGGTCCACATGGGAAGCTGCTGCGCCAAATGCCGACGATTATCGCTATCTTCAGATAGCAATTCAGGGAAAGATATAAATGCCACTGGCAGTTGCGGTTACCCATCATCTTTTCCCGTCATGGCTTTCGCTTTGGGCTGGCTCTTCCTGATCACTCTGGCCATAGGATCATCCCTGGCCCTGTGGACGGCTCCGCAGCCTGATGTTCTCCCCGGTGGCCCTAATCCTCAGCCGGCGCCAGTTGCTACTTTGGCTCCACCAGCCACGTTGTCACAGGATCTGGACGAACTGCAGCGCTTGATTCAGTTCAAGCCCCTGAATCAGTTGATAGTGCGTTACTTGATCAACGATGCCGAGTTTCAGACCGTCATCCGGACCGTCCATAGCTATGCGGCATATATGGCCCGCTGGCGTCTGCGTTCCCAGCCGGAGATCATCCTTTTCCAGCAGTGGGTTGACCAGCAGCTCCTGGCCTCAGGCGGCGCCTTTGAGATGGAGGAACAGAAGCTAAAAGTGAGCCTATTCAATCAGCTTCCCTATTTGTCCGGAACTGTGTTTGGCTGGCAGGGATTCCTCAACGAGGCGCAGCTCTACTTCCCGCTGTACGCCATTCGAGCTCACATCGATGCCAAGGTGCTGCAGCAGGGCATCTTTGCTCAGTTCTGGACGCGAGTTCAGGGCCTCCAAGTGGTCTACGAACGCTGGTTGGCCTTGCCAGAGACTTCCCAGGTGGTAGCTGATCTTCGAACGGCCGGCATCAACACGATCCAATTGGATGGCATCATTCGCGAGCTGTTTGGTTGGAATGTGGTGAATGCAACCACAACTGTGGCGCCTGCTACACCCGTGGATCCCACTATCATTCCGGGAGCAGTGATGCCTCCGGTTAGCCCAAATCCTGTAGTTGTCTAGGTAACCAAAATCAATCAGTGATGGAAATCATTTTGCCTAGGCGGGGGATTAAACGATTTACGAAATAATAATATAAATACAGGCCATGTTCATTCCATAAACGATATACATTTGCTTGTTTTTAAATTTCAGATATACATTTGTGTTTAAAAATCCCAATTACAAGGAAAAGAATTATTAAGGATTACCTTTCATCACTGTCAATATAGCTACATCGTATATTTGGATGATTTTTTTACTTAAGACCGAAGTCTTTAACAAACAAATGGTCACTAACTACATCTACGTTGTGAAACGATGGACTGCACATCGTAATCGGGCTAAAAGCCGCTCAGAACTTGAGTTTTCCTAGCGTTTCAGAGACTTTTTTGGCATTGGCCGGCTTTTTCCTGCTGTCCTTGATGGGCGCCACCGCAGCCTTGGGCTTTTTCACCACCATATCCTTGTGCAGCGTCTTCAGGCTAGCATCCAGCTTCTCCTGCTTATCCTTGACGGACTCCTTAATCTAGAATGCAAGCTAGTGAGTCAGGGCAGGAAGTCTCGTCTGTGCCGCACTCACCTGCTTGAGCTTGCCCTGCACTTCCTTGGGCTTCTTGCCCTTGCCCTTGCTGTTGTTGGCCACCTTAAACACGTTCTGGGCCTTCTTCGACTTGTTTAGCGCTGTCTTGGGCTTGCTGGCACCCGGAGCCACTTTCTTGTTGTTCGCCTTGTTGCGACCCATCTGAAAGTAGAGACAAAGAGAGACTCGGTTTACTTGCTCGGAAGCTACGACTTTATTTATCAAACATCAAACACATTTCACTTTGCTGGCTGCATTTTGTAGATCAGATTCGAGCTCGTCATCCTCCTGGGCGCACCGCTTTCTTGTGAGCTGTTCCTCCTTGGATGTGGTCAACAGCTGGTGAGATAATCGAAAGGAAACTCTGTACATATCCTTGTTGGGGGCCACATTCCGCACGAAGCTAATGCCTTGGAGCAGACTTTCATCTAGAGCGGCTCCCAGATGCTTCTCCGCGAGCTCCTGCACCAAGGCTTTGGTGTTTTCGCCCTTGGCAAAGGAGTAAACATGAACGGTGGGAAAGACTACATTCTCTGGCAACTCAGCTAGATCCTCTACTTTGTAGAGACCACGAAAGGCATCTAAAAACTCCACAGCCAGGGCGGGCAGATTCATTGTTATATGGATGGCATAGGAGGAAGTGTCCGTCGTAAGCAGACGCTTTAGGAGATCCTCCCGCAATTCTTCCACAATAAACTGCCTGCCATCTTTGTTGAACATCTTAATCTGCGTCAGGCACTTGTTTCTTTTCGCATTGTGCTGCAGCCAGTGGAAGCTTACAGGATTCAGGTCGTTGGCCAGGACATGGCAGCGTTTCTTGGCCGCCGGAACACTGAACGGACCCACACCGGCGAAGACATCATAAAGGACGTCGCCGGAGTGCAACATCTTAACGATACGCTCGTGCTCCGTGGATAGACGCGGATTCCAGTACACTTTGGAGAAGTCAAACTCAAAGGGAACGCCGTTCTCCTTGGTCTCCACCTGATACTCCGCCTCGCCACAGATCAGCTCCAGCTGAAAGTTGCGGTAGGTGTTGTCAATGCTCGCCGCCTTGTTGACCACCGTCCGGCAGTTGGGCAGTTTGTCGCGGAGCACCTGGCCGATAAGGTGTTTGTACGGCAGCAGGTGATCCCGAAGGTTCAGGTGCGCGATGTGACCGATGCGGGAGTAGGAGGTGAGACCCTCCTCATCGGCAGGCAGCACACTCTTCAAGATCTCGCTAGCGCTCCAGTTTTCGTAGCCCAGCTCGAGTTCCGCAAAGGAAAAATGCTCCTGTGTCACTTCCTGCTTCTGTAGTTCTTCTGTGGGCAGGGAATCCCAGTCCTTGACGGGCGTGGGATGTAGTAGGATCTCCCGCGATTGGTCCACAGCCCGCACAGGATGTAGGTGTTCCATTTTGAGCAGCAGTTTCTTGACCAATGGCATCACACGCTGCACCTGGGACTCTGGCAGTCGTAATCTTGGCACTTGGACACTCTTACGGAAGCGATCCCGCTGCAGCTCTTGCATGCCGCGCACCGAGGCGGGCGGCAGCAGATCCTGACAATCCATATTCCGAAAATAGTGACGTAAACGAGTGGCTATAATCGTTATTCGCGGTACCTTCACCTTCACCATAAACATCCAAACACGTGTGCCGCCTTTAATTGTCTGATGTTTTCGGTGTTTTTCCAGCGCGGTGAGGATGCGGCAGTGACTTGGAGCTAACCAGTAGTAAGTGGAGCACTTGAATATCCCCTAAATTGCGATAAATCTTTAAATATACCTCAATAAGTTGATAAATTATCAGATATATCCACAAGATCCGTAAGAAAAACAAACAGTGTGCCCGCGGACCGACCGTTAAAATATACTAAGTAGGTCAGCCAAAAAAAAATACCAAAACAGGTAATTTCGTTTTGAAATTATAGCAACCACAATTATAGAAAGTCTATAAATTGTATTAAAATTATTAAAATAGAAAATAAATAAAGAAATTTAAAGGGTAGCTATGGATAATTACAATTCCCGCTGCTTAATTTAGAATTAAGTAAACAGTGTACAAATAAATAAAGAAATTAAAAGGGTATTCTAATTTCAACAGCTTTATATTTAAAGTTAAAATTCATGCAATTTAAAATCATATTTAAAATAAAACTTTATTTTGCATTTATTTATAGGTATTTAAAGAAGAGACTGTAAAGTTTAAATCTTTAAAAATATTAAAGCAAATGTATTTAATTATAATTTATTGACTTAATATTATTTTTTTAATATTTACAAACTCGCCAAAACCCATTTTCCAAGACCTCAAATTTAAAGAAATAAACCATTCCAAAGTAAATTCACAATTTTAGTCACATTTTCTGTTTTATTTAAAAATAAAAAGTCAATTATATAGTTTTGGTGATTAATCATTACACAGATTAGCTTTTGAAGCATACAAATTATGCACATTCGCCTAAGATTCCTTTTTTACATATCATTACAAAAATATACTGCATCCCGTGTCTTTTTATTCAAGCGACTACACATTATATTTATGCCATTAATATATATATATAATATATCAATCGATGTGCGCGAAGAGAACTATGGAGCTAAACTTGAATCGATTTACAATTTGTGCAAGTGTTTCCAAGGGCTCCTCCTGCCTCAAAATGGACCCAGCAGGCAGGTGCCAGTACATATTTGCACGTACAAAAGCCGATTTGTCATTTAATTTTCATCGTAGTTGTTGTCCTGGATCGTTTAATGTACACGTATATAACTATCTTTAGCGTGGCAGAAACATACAAGTATATAACAGTTAAAAAAGTGGGAGCAAACCGAAAAACATAAACACCGGCGGTACTGAGCATTTTTAGCAAGTTAGAGTTAGATTAAGGGAAGCCTGGACTCGGTCCACCTGCCTCCGCCGCGTGGAATCCAAATGACATTACTACAATTAAATAAATAAAGGCAAAACACTTGCTTAAAGTAATTACACCACGAAGCTGCCGCCATCTAACCGAGCAGAATCAACCGTCTGATCTTATCGCCGGTAGCGCCCCAAATATGCCCTGCAGTTGGGGCACGAGTGATGCACGTCCATGCAGTCATCAATGCAGCAAGGTATCAGACAGCATCCCAGCCAGCAACTGCAACAGAAGAGAGATTAGGATCGGTGATGCTAGAAAACAAGAGGATAACTCACCCGAAAAGGGCAATCAAAAATCCAGACAAATAGGCAATCATTCCGGGCTCAGTGCGCGTGGTTGTCTCAATCTCTGCGTGGCACGACGGACAGATCATGTGTGTCGAGGACCGGCTAATAGGCACTAATGTGGTCACTATGGTTGTATTGGTAGTGGCGGGAGCCACTACGGGCGTGTATGGGCCCACGGGCTTGACGCCGCCCACCGCCTCCTGGTAAGACGGCGGCGCCGACGGTGGCGGCACATAGGTGAACTGCGGCGGAGCACTGCCCGGCTTACTCATTATGGCTAAGGCTTAGGCTGGTGCTACTAAATGCACTTGACGGTTAAGTATGGGCTGGAAATAGAGAAGAAGATTGTTATTAAATTGTGAATGTTATTTTTGTATAAATGTCAGGAAAGCAAAGCTTCTGGAAACCTACTCGCCCTCAGGAGAATCAAACAACTAAACACACGCCGGTATGGAACACAATCATGATCTCGACATTACTTTTTTTACAATTATTTAAAAAAATAATTGCATCCTTGTGGTTCTATAATCTAAGCTTTATTGTCATCGCATATTCAGAATTAAAAAGGAGTTCTCCGACTGGAAAAATGTTTTTTTATGGGTCAACGAAGAAAATAGAAATACATTTTCTTCGTTCGTTATTTCAGCTGGTATAAAACTTAAACTTTTCATATTACTTTATGATTTTCTAAAAAATAGGATACATATTGCACAAATAAATCAGTTCACAAAGGTAAACAACCAGCAACGAATGGATTTGATTTAAAAAACGTTGCCTGAAAATAGCACAGAGCCCAATGGCCAGCATCCACGGCGCCGCTATGAGTCACATCCACTCTGTTCTTTTCTTTTTGTATTTGGCACGCATCCGAATCTTTCAGAGAACCGAGCGCGATTGCGATTCTCTAGAGGCATCAAAACATGCTCCAAATAGTTACAGTACACTCAAAGGAAATATGATCAGTTTTTAGGATAGGAATTTAACTTAAAATTGTACTTTTTGTAGGCTTAAAGAAACATATCTATAATTTGTAGAGTTTCCCCCAGTGTATTGTTTAATATACACAAATAGGGGCCAGAGCTCAATAATGCCATGGCGGTCACATGGGAATTAGCAATTAAAATTCCGCCAAGGGAGTGGAGTACACAGTAAATCCATCTAACCAATTGGGAGCAACAATCAGAGTTTGTCGCTGGCTTTGTGAAGTAAAGCTCTCCGATAAGATATGTGAAAATGGTTTTATCTTTAACATATTTCGACAACTGAATCAGACTAAAGACTTCCATTGACTTATTGTCGTGGACAATGACCTGCACCTCATCCGAACTGCGCCAACTTTCACCATTCACTCGTTCAGGGAGGCGACGATTGCTTGCATACAACATGTTGCTCCGTGCGGCAATCCATATCCATAGTTGCAGGCGGAAGTGTGGAGAACCAGATGCTGGTCTTGACTTGGCCAGAACGCCAACGACAAGCGGCTGAAAAGCAGCTGCATTTGGCGGAAATAACTACAGATGGATCACCACAGATACGAGGGACGCCAAGCCAAGTGGGCGACATGCATGCCTCGATCGAGAGCTCCCAATGAATCAACTTTGATTCGGTTTTTACTCGTTTAAAGCGAAAGCGCTAATGGAATTAGCATGTGAGCTAAGTTTTTCTTAATTTCCACCACTTGACAGACTAATTTTAGGCGTAATATATTACTAATGATAAACTGCGACGACGAGACTCATCCCATTCTATGTTCGTGCAACCGCAGAGCTTACGTCAGGCGAAAAGACTCTGTCCGCGCCTTCATTGCATCTCAGAGCTTGGAAATCTGAATCTCAGCTTGGGAAATGCGATAGTCTCGTCTGCCAGGTCCAACTAAAGTATTTAAATCATAAAGCTTGCCAAGGCGACATTAACTAACTCACTTAGTTAGCTAAAATGTATGATTTATATAGCTGTGCCTCTTGAGACTTGATTTGTTTTCATGTTTGACTATAATAGGATTATCTTATCTATTTTTGGGGCATTTCAAGCTAAGGAACGTCCTGAGATTTGTTTTGAAAGTGATTGCGAAAATGTAAACAATTGCAGAAATACCTTATCTTATCTGAAGTAAAGATACTTTATTTATTCTTTTTTTTTTGCAAGGTAAAATACTATTTTTATATATTTTTTAACAACTCTCTTCGCCATAAAACTGATATTACCCTCTGAGAGTGTATATTAAATTAGAATTCAGCTGTATATGTCTCTGTGAGTAGTGTACAAGTTCTTTTTGCTTGCCGTCCAAAGCTTCTTTCAATCATAAGAGATTGCAACAAAAAATAATAATAATAAAGCCCCTTAATATGTATTTAATTTTAGCCTCTGTGTTAATTACCAGACAGCGAAAAGGAATATGTAAATGCCATGTGAATCGAGTTTTAATCCCGGAGGTTGTTATTTATTTACCCAAAATTGCCATAAACACAATTAGATAGACCAGAAAAAAGAATAATTGCAGACATTTCGTGGCAAATTGAAGGAAAATGTAATGGAAGTTGATTGAAAATTACTCACAATTATTTAAATTTCATTGGAATGTTTATAATGCGCTTGTTTTTTCCGTGACGCCTATCTGACTTATGATCTTTTATAATTCTAAAAAAACCTAAATAAATTGTATTTTTGGATGCTGATAATGAAAATATACTTTTTTACTGCTTAATTATTATAGCTAAGCTCAAAACTGACTTGAATTGTGAAATATTTTTAAGTTCTTTGTAGGAAAAACACATTTTACAAACAAAACAAGGTACTGTATCAAAATAAATATCCAAACATTAGTAGTTTATGGCTGAAGCACTTTTAACTTCAATAAATATAGTTTTATATATGTAGTTTTGTCAAATAAAATAAAATAAATCCCTTTGCGACCTTGGAGCCCCCCAGAACCTGCCCCGACTTCTCTCATAACGGTGATGATGGTGATTCCAAAGATGTGTACATCGCGGGTGCTATGTGTTTGTGTGTGTAATATCTTCACACCAGATGTTTTTTGGACGATGCCACAGATGACGTAGTCGCGCCAAAAATAGACGCGTTCGTGGGTGGGAAGGACGCTCGCGGGGGGAAACAAGAGCAGAGGTGTGATGGCGGTTTACAGGTGTGTGTGTGTGTGTGTTTAAATGAGGCTGCTTCGTGTCGCAATTGTTGCTTTCGCAATTAAATCCTTGCACTTTTCCTTTTACGCTTAAAGGACACCATTCACCACAGTCACAAATACACGCATACCGAACCGTGACGCTGGCAGCCAATTTAATTTGCACTCATTTTTAATAGATATTTTTATTCGCAACCGCACACACATGTACACGCACACAGCTACATACACAGGTATTCTTTCTTCAGGAAAGATAAACTGATTTATCTAGACAACACCGTCGTTTCTTTAGCTGCCCTTTTTTAGACGTTTAACAGCCTTGATACACCTGCGCACAGAAATTCTTGCGAAAGCGAGATCGTTACCTCAAATATTTTAAGCAAAAAATAATAATATAATAAACGTGTGAACGTGCGCGGTTAGTTAAAAATTATTGCAGGCGCGAAGAGAAAAATACCGAAATATACCGCTGGCATAGGCTATAATATCGAGCTATGGCCCAAATTCCGATAGCACTCAACAGAAATGACCATCCCTAATAGCAGCAAAACAAAATTTACGCCGGAAATTCGAGAATTGCTGCCTATCCGGGAGCACAGGTGCGATAGGTGTCCCAATCTGGTGTTCGGCAACCAGAGCCACTATCAGCTGCACCTGCGCCAGCGCCACAAGGTGGTCTTACCGCCCGAGCCAATCGGAAAAGCAACAGAATTCCACTGTCCTGTGGAGAAGTGCATCTACCATGAGGCTGTCAAGGGAGCCAGGAGCTTCAGCAGCTTGCGGCTGCTGCGCCAGCACTACCAGAAAAGCCATCTGGACAAAAAGTACAAGTGCCAGGCATGTGGCGAGAAGTTCCTGCTGCAGCGGCATCTGGAGAAGCACCAATGCTCCGAGCATAAGTGTCCCGTCTGCGAGTTGAGCTACAACAGCAAGGCTGGACTGAGGACGCACATGCGGCGCAAGAACCACATCGTGGAGGAAGTGGAATCTGACAAGGTGGCCATACCTTCTTTGGCCACGTGGAAGAAGCTGAATCCGCTCCCTGAAACACTTCCTACGGAGCACGAAATCCTACCAGCAATAGAGGTGATCCCTGAGGCACCGGTGGAGGAGCCAGAAGAACATATTCTTTGCTTTCTGCCTATCGTGGACGTTGAGTACTCGAATATGCAGCTGCAGTCCGATAAACTGGATATGGAGACCCAAACAGAGGAGATCGACGATCTGGAGGAAATCAAGAACGAGGTACTGGCGCCTTTGCTTCGAGATATCCAAACCCAAACGCCAGATACCCGCGGAGATATCGGAACGATGACGGACGACTTCCCCGACGAGCTGCAGCCTGTAGAAGAGCAACAGCAGCCAAATGCAGCGCCTGTTGAGAGCGGTTTTCCCCCCTATCCCGAGAATGAGCCCCTGTTTGGCCTGCAAACATCCGCCCATATGTACACCCAGACCTGCGACGAGCTGTTCGAGGAGCTCGGACTGTCGCACATTCAAACCCAGACCCACTGGCCGGATGGTCTCTACAACACGCAGCACACGCAGACCTGTGACGAGATGCTGGACGAACTGGAGTTCCTGGAGAACTTTCAGTCGACGTACACGCAAACCAAGTGGCTGGACTGGCAGGAGAACGGGGAGGAAGGCAGTTAGACTCTTGTATTCCATGACTATATGTATATTAAGTTTACATTTGCTTTAGAAAAATCATAAAGCAAATGTTATAAAGCCATTTATAATACAAAAGTTATTGTAATAATAAGTCACAATTGTTTCGTTAATCTAAGCAGACTTTGTAGCGAGGTCAGTAGTTTTTTTTGTCTTAAGGCGAGCCTCCTTTTTGGCCAGAAGCAGTTCGGAGCATTGGAAAAAGCAGTAACTGCAAAAACTCAGAGCCATGTAATTGCCCACGCCGCTGAGGTATGCTCCGCGCATCAAAAAGTCGCCAATCTCCTGTCCGCCAATAAAGTAGACATTAGAGAAGGCGGCTGGGATAAAGAGCTGGGTGGCCAGAATGGCGTAGAGTCGCTGGGCGCCGACTTCACCCAGATACCGCTGTGTCCAACGCTGATACCCTGGCATGGAAGTCAGCGTCTTGAAGATCTTCTCCGCAGCCAGGCAGAGGAAGTTAAGGATGCTCCAGATGAGCACGTAGGTGTAGCAGCCATGCCATACGAACACAAACGAAAAGGTCAATGCGGTGGCTCCTAACTTCTCCACTGGCGAGGAACGTCGTGTGCACAGTTCGGCGTAGATGTTCTGGAAGAGGAATTCGTAGAGTCCCTCATCGAAATACTTCCACATGTCCGAGTAGAAGTGGATGCGTCCGATACAACGGGGTCTCTTTGGAGCCGGAATCCCGTCCTGCTCAGCAAAGGTGATCCCCAGGCCGTAAGTGATCACGTAGTACAGGAAGAAGAACTGGCCCATGAAATAGCCGGCGGAGTGCTGCCAGAACACTGAATCCATCATCTCTACCATGTGCACGTCGCGCGACATGTAGTGTATGTAAAAGTAGTGGAGGGCACACTGCATCATCAGCCACCAGATCGCACTGCGCAGCAACCCGCAAACGAAGCCCAGCCAATCCTGCTGCTCATTCTTTCGCCTGAGGGAGAATCTCTGATAGCTGATGATTGGACCGTAGGTCAGGCAGGGAAAGTACATGGCGTAGCCCAGATATTGCATGAGGCTGTACGGCTCCTGATGATCCTTCTGGGCTCCCATCTTGGAGAGTGCATAGCTGCAGCCGCGTAGCAGGCTCCACGACATGGTGACTATGACCATGACATACTCCGTGTAGCCCACACGATCCGTCCACCAGTCGTTCTTCTGCATCAAGTTAATGCACAGTATCCAGCCGGCGGACAGAAGCCACACTGTGAGCTTTGAGTTGCTACCCAGAGACACCACATAGTAGCTACCTATCAGCAGGCCTAGAACCAATCCCGATGTCCAGTCGATGTTAAAGCCCAGAGCCAAGGCACACACTACGGCGATACCCTGACACTGAAAATTTGGCCACTTCCAACGGATAACTCCCTGGACAATCGCATGAAGCAGATAGAACGGCCAGAATTTTGTAATAAAGTCTCCAAAGTTCTCCAGTTCGTCGTTGCTGTCATCACGCAGGCGCTCGGCGATGGGGTAAAGGCTCCAGCCCTTGGGAAACTGGAACTTGGCCTCCGCAGCTATGAGATCCCTCAGGCCATAGATCTTGCTCAGCCCAATCGCTATGTAGGCAATATAGACGCCAAAATAGACCACTATCTCGGACCGGCTCAGCAGGGATCGCTTGATTTTGGACATTTGTGGACCACCGACGACTCCGACACTTCATTCCGGTAGAGATTGTGCTAGGGATGTGAGCAATGTGCAGAAATATCGATATATTTTATCACTGCACTAATGCGAACGCATACATACATATTAAGCAATGCATCATATGTGTTAGTGGGTTTGTGCTGTATGCATGTGTGTACGTTCGCATTCGTGCACACATACGCTCGCATTCGTGCACACATACATACAGCTTACACAATGCATACATATGTGGTAGTGGGTTTTGTGCTGTATGTTTGTGTAGTTCCAACTATGGCCGCAGCCGTAGTTCAAACTATGGCCGCAGCTGTAGTTCAAACTATGGCCGCTTGGTGGCTTTTTCGGTCTGGCGACCCTGTCAAACCATATTTTAAAATACGTTTTAACACAGGAAGGAGTCATATTCGACCCCATAAACCCTATATATTCTTGATCAGAATTAACAGGAGAATCAATCTAGCCGGGTTTTGAAATTTTAATTGGAAAATTGTGGATTTGAAAAATCTTAATTTGGCCAAAAATACACCAATTTCAAATCGGAAAGCATTTTTCCGTTTCTTTCTTTTTTGTTAGCCATGTTCTAAACATAAAAATTTTTGTGGAATTTTTCCTAAGTTGTTAAAAATAAAAAAAAGCATACATATGTGTTAGTGGGTTTTGTGCTGTTTGCATGCGTGTACGTTCGCATTTGTATACACCTACACATATGTACATATGTATTTATTGTGTAAAATATCTGTATTATTTATCATTTTCAAATTATGAAGCTGTTTTCCAGGTTTTAGTTTATTAATTTATTCATCATTTTCAAAATATGAAGCTGTGAACAATAATGAGACATAGATGCTTACTTTATGTTCATGCTAATGGTATCTACAGTTAGAACTATGTCTAAATAACTACCTCTAGTATCTTCTGCTCCGCTATTATTAATGTCATATTGGTTTAGTTAAAGGTTAATCTAACTCGAGCTATTTATGAGGGGACGATGATCATTTATGGGCGAACGTAGATGCTTGAACACTTAACCTATAGCTCCTGACGGGTGTATCTTATTAGAGAATCGGTGGCGGCCTTTCTCCTCCTAGTTTAGCATGTCATCGTACTCTTCTTGCATTTCCTTCTTAACCTTGCGATCCTCGTTTGCCATCCGACGCTGCAGGTGGCGCCAGAGCGTGCTCTTGGGGATCTCGAACAGGTTGGCTGCGTGGTTCTGCGACATGCCCTCGTTGACGCAGGCATGCACCGCCTTGGCCAGCTTATCGCGCAGCTCGTCCTTTGGTGTCGTATCCCGTCGGCGGCAGGAGACAAAGGTTGGCAGGCGGCCCTGGGCAGACAGACGCACCTTGTGACGGTGCAGCGTAGACATGGGTATGCGGAGATCCTGGCTAATGTTCTTCAAGGAGTCGCCGTTCTTTAGGCGTTCGTAAGCCTCCAGAAGCGAAGGCCTTTCGCGATTGCTGCGCATATAGGCGGGATTGGTGCGCACGCGACGCCACAGAACCGTCTTGGAGATATCGAAGCGGTCGGCAGCCTTCTGTAGACTCAGCCCCTCGAGGATCACAGCGTCCGCTGCGAGGTCCAAGGCGTCGTTGATATCATCCTTAGCCTCGCGCTTAAGCGATCCATACTGTTCTTGTCGATGGGGCTTGGCAGGCAGTCGCTTGACGGCCTTCGGATTTAGCGGTCGGCGTAAACGCGGCTTTCCTCCGCCACCCAGCTTGCGTGGCTTAATGTCCAGGATATCCTCATCGTCCACTAGATCTTCTTGCAGGTTGTCGTCGTCGTCCATTTCGGCAGCAGTGTTTAGCTCAATCAGGGGATCGGTAGCGTACTCCTCCTCCTCCATTAACTGTGTGTCTGGCTCTTCTGGCTCATCGGGTATGTCCTCCTCCACATCCTCATCCACCAACTCGGAGTCCTGCTGCGCGTTAGCTTGGGACTCTATCTTCGACAAACCGGATCCGGACTGAGTAATGGTGAAGGTGCCCGTGTTCTCGGTAAGAATGAACTGGCTTCCGCTCGTGTTGCCATCCATGTGCTCGATGGAGTAAGTGATCTTCGGTGCATCATACACGTCTAGGTACTCCAGCGGGCGACTAGGCTCGGCTAAAACGGTGGTCGGCACGTTAACCAATGGCTGCTCACCCTCATCCTCCTCCCCCTCGTCCAGCAGCTCAGCCGGGGCGATCTGGAGGCCAGTTATCGACTTGGCCGTCTCCACGGCCAGCGATCCGTTGTCTGGATCGACGCTGGGCGAACTGACGGTTGGGTTACACTCGAAACTAATGGCCGACTTGATGCCAAGCAGGTTGATGGCTTCGAGAAACTCGGACAGGGAGGCGGACGACAGGCTCGTCTCGCCCATGTAGATGAACGACATCATGCTCTCGAGCAGCTCGCCGCGTATGTCGGGCAGGATGATGGTGGCCTCCTGGCCAGGCGGCACGTCCACCAGGATGTTGCGCATCAGGTCGCTGCAGGTGCTAAGCACGAACAGATGGGCGCGCACCTTAGTACCGTCCTTGGAGGCCAGGACCACCTCGCAGGTCTGGTTGTCGTTGCGCAGCGTTCGCTGTATCTCCATTAGAGTGGTGGAGTGGCCCATCCACTTCAAATGATTCTGCAAACGTTTCGGAGGCTTTAAGTGCACCGGATCTCGAAGAAATCAAATCCGCGTTTCACTTACCATTTTGTTGTGTTTTGTTTTCCAATTGATTTCCACAGTTCTTTAAAAGTTCAATTCACGCAATTCCAAACGCGACGCTAGAATGACACTGATCCAGGGTTGCCGAGAGTTCATGGTCTGTGGTATTTTTTATTATTATACTAACGTGTTTTAATATTTATTTTAAAAATCTATATATTCTTTATTTTTAAAATGTAATAAATATATTATTGAAAAATTAAACAAAATAATTAATTTGAATTTAAAAGTAAAATAAGCTTATTAACTTAAGCTAACACCAAGCTATAATTTATATTCTTCACAGCTTGGTATTTTTTTTCTATCTTTCGCCCCATTCTCGTATGCTGTGAATTCTCAGCCAGGGTTCCCGGATGCGTTCCAGATTCATGATTGTGACCGCCCTGGCAGGGCCTACAACAACTATATTGACATTTTGGCATTACATAAATTGTCAAAACGAAGTGCAAATTGTTGAATTTTTGTTAAACACTTCGTACGAATGGCGGCCTTAATAAGGAATCTGGGCGCCCGGGCCGCTGTCGCCGCTTTGTCGGCCAAACATGGTGGGTAAATGTCGCGGAACAAGAGCTCCAATTGATTTTTTTCTAACCCCTCAACATTTAGTGGTGCCCGCTGCTGGCTCAGCTGCTCTGAGGATGTCCACGGCGCCCGTGGATACCAAAAAGGCGGATAAGCGTGAGTAATGGGTTGACTACCACCTGGAGCCCACTACATCCTCAATATCGCCTGCCCAACAGCCACTGTCCGCAAGCCAGATGCCGCCGCCCGCACTAGTCTTTCGGATTTCGGGCGCTATGTGGCCGAGTGCTTGCCCAAGTACGTGCAGAAGGTGCAGCTGACCGCCGGCGATGAGCTGGAGGTGCTGATCGCTCCGGATGGCGTGGTCCCAGTCCTGCAGTTCCTCAAGGACCATCATCAGGCGCAGTTTACCAATCTGGTGGACATTGCTGGCATGGATGTGCCCTGCCGCAAGAACCGCTTCGAAGTGATCTACAATCTGCTTTCGCTGCGTTACAATGCACGCGTCCGCGTCAAGACTTACACCGACGAGCTGACACCACTGGACTCCGCATGCGAGGTGCATAAGGCGGCAAACTGGTACGAACGCGAGGTCTGGGACATGTACGGCGTGTTCTTTGCCAACCATCCCGATTTGCGTCGCATCCTCACCGATTACGGCTTCGAGGGCCATCCCCAGCGCCGCGACTTCCCCCTTTCCGGCTACGTGGAGCTGCGCTACGATGACGAGAAGAAGCGCGTCGTCTGCGAGCCGCTCGAGTTGGCCCAGGAGTTCAGGAAGTTTGACTTGTCGGCGCCCTGGGAGCAGTTCCCCAACTTCCGCAACGCTAATCCCCCAGCAGAGGTTGTGCCCCAACAGCCGGCTCCGGCCAAGAAGTAATCCCGCGTCAGCGACGGTTCGTTAACTGGTAATTAGATCAATAAATGGAGGAACGAGATATGTTATGCCCAAACGAAAGAATATTTATTGATCATTTAGTTGATTTTTATTTTTAATAAGCTCAATTTTCACTTTTAAAAATCACATTAACAATATTAAGGGTTCACGGGGAAAGACTGTACGGGTGTATAAGTTTTCCTTCTGAAGTTTTGTACTTTTTAAATATCAGGAAGTTGTAATGAGTTTAAAAACTAAACCCCGATTAATTAAATTGCATGACTTTATTAGTTAAATGTTTAATTTAGCAAATGGTCTTACAGAAAAAGAAAAATACGTCGTTCTTTGTAAATGAGTAAAGTTGATATTGAGAAACTAGGCTTTTATTGAATTTATAATGCTTGAATATTCTTACGGTTTCAAAATAGAACAAGAAATAAATACAAGTGAGAGTGTAAAGCCTTAACCGAAAGTGAGCTTAAATCATTTTAATATATTTATCGAATGATTTAGCGAAACTCTTCTACTTTTATTAATTATTTTTCATATTTTCAAAATTAGTAGGATAATGACAATTTCTTTCCGAAATGAGTTTCGTTTTCTTGCGTTATTTAAACCTTATTGCCTGCCAGTTATTAATAATTATTAGAAAAAATGATGCAAAATCTGATACCATTAAATCAATTAGAATTACTTCCTTTGTCGTCACAAGTTTTTATTTCATTTCGTTATCGTTTACAATAGTACTTTACACTCAGAGTTAAACAAGCCCCGAACCCTACTCCCTCTGGGGGATCCTGGGGATCGATCCCTACATGTGTGCATATTTTCATTATATGTTACATATAAAACATTTAGTAAAACAATTGTAGTTTCTTGTGGGCCTCTTGACAATTCGTGCGCCTGCGCAGCGGTGCCCGGCAAATGGTGCTGGGACGTACTTAAGTATAGACCGAGGTCGGGTCGGATTGGGTGAGGAGTAGTTGTTGTTGTAGTCGTAGTTGTACTTGGTGAAAACCTAATCGTAATTCGAGCTTCAGAAGTCACACCGCTTGGCTGCTGCACCGCCGTCAATGTATTTTCATTTTTATTATGTTAGTTTTTGTTTGTTTTTTTTAGGTTGTTTCGTTTTTTTTTTGTTTGTACAATAACATACACATATACATATAGGTACATACACATATAAACATAGTATTACATTTAGCGATTCTACAAAAAAGTCGAGCTACTCCACGGAGTGCTCCCAAAGGTTTCCTTTTTTTGCTGCTGCGTGCGCTTGGGCACGACTCAAAAACAAATCTCCGGCGTTGCATCGTTGCTCCGCCCTCGCCAGTGCCTGTGTTCCTGGGGCTCCAGGATGCATAGACTGGACAACAAATGAAAATTTCGGTGCAGGTTCGATCGATCAATCGATCGTGCATCCTGCTGACAAAAAAACAAATTCGACAGACAGCCGACTTCTCGGATGGCCGTTATTCCGGGTGATCCTGGAGCAGGGCCTTCCTCTTGGCGGCCGTCTTGCCACAAATACAAATGTGTGGGCTCCAGCTGCCTCTAATGATGATTATATCGATTCCGTCTTGGTATAATGCCGAGCCGAGCCCGTTCCACTGCTGCCACCACTGCCGCCACTGCTACTGCTGGCCGAACCAGATCCTGAGCTGCCGCTGAGCAACGGATTCTCCCCGGATCCCGCCGCTCCGCTTGAACTCGCTGCAGCGGCGGCCGTCTCGTTGTCAAGCCGCGCATGGTACTCCTGGAAGCACGGCACAATGCATAAATTCGTCTGGCACTCGGGGCAATGGTATTTCGTTTTGCGGCGCAAAATTCGACCATGCCCATCGATGGTATTCCAGCAAAAGTTGCAGCCCAGCGCCGGACCCGGCCGGATGACGGGGCAATGACTAGAACGCGGATTCTCGAGGGTAATAATCTCCCGTTGGGTCTGATAAAAGGGGCAAGAGGTGAGTATTTAGATTGAAAAATATGTACAATTCCTTAGTAAGAAAACCCACCTGCGGAGATGACACCGATCGCTGCAGCTCCTCGTTCTTGACGCGCAGCGTGGGCAAATGCTCGAATGAACTGCTCATCGTGGCCTGGCCGGGATGTAAGTGACTGCCACTCATGGATCCAGAGGCGGATTTGGAATTGCGCAGCCTCGAACCGCCACTACCGCCGCCATTGGCCTCTCCTTTACTCCGCTCCACAATCTGTGTTCGCGTTATGGTCGGCGAGTGCGGTGATCTCCGCTCCGGAGCTGCTACATCCGACGCACCCGCATAGCTTGGTGAAAAAGAGTGCCGACTGCCGCCGCCGCTGCTATTATGGAGTCCAGTAGAGGGCGAGGTAACCACCGACACGGCAGCTGTCACAGCCGACGAGGAGCCGGGACTGGCATTCGTGGGTGTAGCTGCTGTTTCACTGGACACTGCCGGAGAGGCTACCACTCTCGTGGGTACAAGGTATTGCGAGGAGCCGGCCGGCGGCGGTGAACCCGAGGCGTAGATGGACTCAGGTAGCGAGATATGATGCGGATGGTGGAGAGGTGCCGGCGGAACATAGCTGGCACTGCTCCCCGACAGCGGATGCGAGTATTGGCGGTGCAGAGGAGCAAACGGATTGCTGCCAGTGATCCCAGAGCTGGAGCCAGCAATGTGCAGGGCGGACTGGCGGGGCAGCAGCGGATCCGAGTGCTGCTTAATGAGATACGGAGTGCTGGACGGCACGCTGAGCAGGTGTGGCGTGGATGAGCCCAGGCTGGGTGCTGGCTCCGAGGCGTGGCGTTCAATCCGCGGTGGCACCGTCAACAGATGCTGGTGCTGATGGTGATGGTGCTGCTGCTGGTGCTGGTGTGGCGGCGGCTGGTGCAAATGGTGCGATCCCGTGGTGGAGTAATCCCTGGCCGTCACACTTGTGGCAGCTCCCGCCGCATTGAATGGGTCAAAGTCCAGCGTGGTGGCGGCCGTGTCTGGGGATATCTGGTTCGTAGACGAGATGCTGTCGCTGTCCCGCTTCACTCTTGGCTGGCGGGTAAGCACCCTGTTGCGTTTCGTGCCCATCACCACCGGCGAGCTGGGCGTAGCGTCCGGATCGCAGTTGTCGCCGCTGCCAACGCCTCCGATGCTGAAGGAACGCTCAAAGCTGCCGCTGCCACCGCTGCTGCTACTGGTGGCAGCCGCCAATGGCGGATGTGACGGATGAGGTGCATGCGCCGGACTCGGTTCTGTAAGAGAAAGGATTTGGATCTTAAATTAGAGATTGGTTGCTTAAGAAGGTAATCATAGGCACGGCTGATGCTTGTTTATAGGAAGTTCTTTCTTCTAAAGAATTACTAAAGTATAAAATCTTGTGGACAAGTTAAATGGGAGGCTCTTATGTATGGTTTTAAATTAAAATATGAAATATTTAACTTCCGGATAAGATTTCTTAATAACTTGAAAAGTTTAAGCTACCAGAGCTCTGGTTTAAATTAAATTCAGGCCATAGAGAGGTTTAAAAAAAATGTTTAACTACTTAAAAACCCTTTTCCAATATGTTTTAGACTATTAATTAAAATATTTTAGTTACTACAAATGTTTTTCCTACAAAAATAACCCCTTTTCCTATAAATTTTCCTTCTCACAAGTTACAACCGTGCCTTATTTTTCTAGTTTTTCTTTTTGGGGGAAGAAAAGAGTTGTGTAAATGAAGTCAAGAGAGGAATGCAGGTGGTGGTGGTGGAGTTACGTTGTAGTTTTGAAAGTTTATTCGTTTCGTTTGCACATCGAACTACAGTCTAGAATGTTCGTTCCATCTCGACGATATTCGTTTGGGGCTCGCATTACGCATTACGGTTTTAGTTGGTATTTTACATGCAACTTATATTACAATCGGTTCGTTTATATGCACTTGCTTGATTTTAAATAATTTATATATATATTTAACACACATAACTCTAGCGTAGTTATTGGTACTTTTTGCAATTGTAGGAAACAGAGTTAGTTAATATATTTGCTTATTGTTTGTTCTTTTATTTTTCTTTGCTATTTTCGCGTTGTTTTGTCTGTGTGATCTATGGACCCCTTAGGGGGGGCCCTGGACCTGGTCATGTCATCCTCCGTGGTATCGTTTGGTGTGTGTGTGTGTGTTGTTGTTGTTGTGGGCGAGTGAGTGTGTGTATTAAAAGTCCATTATCAAAGTTTACGTTACTCTATGACTTCTAACAAATCACGCTTAGTCCTTAGTATGCCTTGACACAATATATATAAAAAGTTCTCTATTTAGTTACAATATTGTATATGGATTTGTATTAAAAACACACACACGCACTATTCGTAATCGTTATCGTATCCGTCTCTGTGTATCTTCTCTTTGTTTTGGTTTCTTCTATTTATTTTTTGCCTTTAGCTGCAGTCTCCGTTTAGGATTTTTGGGTGGTTACGAGTGTTATCTTTAAGTTTCGATTCTGTATCTTCTTCTGGTAATCCGATTACGTCTCCTCTATATATGTACATGGCTAATATATGTACAAAGAAATCGGTTAAATAAAATCAAATAAAAGTGCTCCTCTAGGATATGTTGTTAAAATTTTTAAAACAAAGATAAATCTGCGGAAAAAAACCATGAACCCGTTGAATAACTCTTTAAATAAATGAAAGAAGTTAATGGAATTTTGTATACATTCACAGATACATAAATATATATACATTACATATTGGATTGGTACATATATATATCATACATGGCTCCTCCTCCGATCTTAGGCTATTGTTCGACCCTGAGGTCTCTCCTCATACTCTCTCTGATCATTATCATAATCGTTCGATGTGTGTACGCTTCGAAATGAGGTGTATGTATCGCTTCACTGTACAGAGAGTAATGCCATGTTCCCTCATGGAGAGGAAGCTATAGGAGTACCTCCTAGATACTGACATATTTCCTATTGTAACACAAGTACAAAAGGAAGAGAAACTTATTTCTGAGGCGCCAGAGCCAGAGCAAACCCACGGAGGGCATGTATAAAAAAAAACAGAGCTTGTAAAATTGAGAATTGTAAAACTGTAAAATTACGATCTCTGCTATTAAATTAAATCAACAATTATAAAATTTTGTTTAACTTCTAGAGTTGCCAATGAAAAGGGTCCTTATATAATTAAAGTTATAGATAGAATTTTTGGTTTCGTCCATTGCTTGTTTGGATTATGGAACAGATATTCCACAGGGTTTGATTCCGGCTGCTGGCACACACAGCACCACGTTTTGGCTACAGTTCAGTTTACAAATCATCATGTTGCATGCTTCTGATTAACACTAATATAAAATTGTATAATTTATGTACATTTACAATTATCTTTTACACGTAATATAGCTAAATATATATTCATATATATATATATATCGAAGGTCTGTACTACCGATTTTGCTTAGTTAACAATCGTAAAAATGTAGGGTTCAAAAACTTTAAGCTTAAAAGGAATTAGGTTCTAAGAAAATTATTACAAGTGCGGCCGGATCGTCTTCTCCATGCCATTCCTCCCCTTCTTGCATTCCATATTCTCTGATCCTGCTCCGCTTAGCTCAGCTCAGCTCGGCGCAGGTATCCTATCCGCCGACATTTATCCTATTGCCACTCTGCCACTCTGTAAAAGCGGTCCGCTATGTACACTAGATCTGCTGCCGTTTGCTCTAATACCTGTATCAATCGATTGGGGGTGGTGCCAGTGCCAGGCTTACGACTTGTCCAAGTACTGGAGGCCAGTGCTGCCGCCGCTGCTCATCGTCGTCGTTGGCGGTGCGGCCACCGTCACGAAGTTATTGATGAGAAAGCTGTGAGCCATGCCCATGGGCATGGAGACTGGCATGGCTGATATGCTGAGGGGTTCCGTTGTCGTCGCTGCCGCTGCTGCTGGCTCGCTGGCGGCCATTACGGCGGCTGCCTGCAGCAGAGTGGCCGTTCCCGCCGCCTGGCTCGAAATCATCGTATTCTATATCGAGTTGAAGTTAATACTCTGTAGATTCATGGCGGTGGTCGGATTGACGTTGATGGTGCCGGCACCCGCGCCCGTTCCCGCACCAGTGCCCGCCCCACCGCCGGTGGCGTCGATGTAGCGCTGCCGCGACATTGCGTGCACATTGCCCGGCGTGTCCATGTAGCGCGCATCAAATAGGCTCATAACACCAATGGCCGGATGCGAGTTGCCTGCACCGGGCAGACTTCCAGCTCCACTGCCGCCACCGATGCCCGCGTGATGGGGTGTGCACATGAGTGAGGACGGCGTCGGTGTTTCCGCCTGCGGTGGTATCTGCATGCTGAGTGTTTCGGGGGTGTCGTCGCCGGGATTCGTCGACGGAGTGGGCGACGGCGACAGATTCGGCTCCTGCTTGACCACGCGCGCTTTGATGCTCGGGCGCGACACCGGGTAGCCCCTCTTCTTGTACTCCAGCCACAATGTCCGATTGTTGACGCCATACAGCCGGGCAGCTTTACAGAAACCAATGCCACCTGTTCGCACCGCCTCCAGGGCACGGATAAAATTCTCATCGCCCTGCGGATTCACTGATCTTTTGCGCTTGACCACTTGGTTGGCTCCCGCTCCCGTGGCGTTTCCGTTTCCAGCATTGGTGTTGCCCGCATTGCCGCCGCCACCAGCGACACCCGCTCCTCCTGCATGCGCTGGCGATTGGGTGGGCGTCGGTCCTTGGCTGTACACTGATTGCACCATGTTCGATTCGTTGGGCGAGGTGGGGGATAGGTTTTGGGCTGCCGTCGCATACCCGCTGACTAGGTTGTTGACGGTGATTATTTGCGACGAATACGCCTGGCCAGAGGCTGCGGCAGCAGCGGCGGCGGCGGCGGCCTGCTCCTGTTGCTGTTGGTAGTGCAGCTGCTGCAGATGTTGCTGCTGTGTGGCCACCTGCTGCTGCTGGGCCTCGTGCTGTTGCTGGCGCTGCTGGTCGCTATTAGCGCCCCCGGCGCTATTGGCACCGCCGCTGCTCTGGCTGCCGGCACCGCCACTGCCACCGCCGCCGCCGTTGCCCAGCAAGTTGGCAGACTGGCAGGCGGGCAGGGAGAAGCGCGGATAATTGGAATCGACAACTGTCCATTGCAGACCTGGGAAGGGGAGAGAGAGAGAGACAGCGTATGAAAGATTTGTACTTTTTACTGTTTGCAGTTCGATGAGAGATCACTCTCCTAGCTCTAGTCTGGGTCTTAGTCTGGGTCTCGGTCTCTGGCGTCACCTCAAGGGACAGCTTATGGTTTTACAGTTCATAGATAGGTACATAGATAGGCAGTAGTAGTAGTAGAGGAAAGATTGCTAAGGCTAAATCATTATCATCGGAAACCGCTGTTCTTTTTAAATTCCCTCAAATTATTACAAGAAAAAGTAAACGCAAAAATGCAAAAGTGAACGCAAATCGAAAAGTAAATCAAAGGCTTAAGGGTTCTTGGAAGTTTTTTGTATTTTTGTTTTGGACTCTGTGCTAGCTCTCTCCCATTCCCAAGTTCAGGCATTCAGGATTCGGTTTTTTCGGTTTGTTTTTTTTTTTTTTTTTGTTTTTTGAATACAATACACAATAAATAGTTGTTAAACATAGAAAATGATCGGCACTTTCACAAATATTGCACATTTCATTGCACTTAGTCGGTAAGAAATCGGTAGGATTGGTAATAATATTGATATTATGCCAAGTTCTCATATATATTTAGCTTTAGCATTCATTTCTCCAAGCGCTGTGTACTGAAATTTGTTTCGAAATGGCACCGTTCGTGTGTGAGAGATATATATGAAGGATATATAATGAAGGATGAGTTCGTGAGCCTAAATCGATGTGGGAATCGAGAGTACGCACTGTGGTTGAACCTATAGATTGATTTGATAGGTGACCGGGTGACTGTGAGAGTGCTATCCCCCCTAGAAATCAAACCAAAATGGTTTATCTAAAATATGTCGTAATATGTTGCACAGGAAAAAGGTTCTTAATCGATAAAGAAAACTATAACATTTAATTTTTCTAATATATAGATATTTAAACGTTACATGGAATGTTTTTCGATATATACAACTTTTCCTCTCTATATAATCTAGGCAAAGTCTGTACCTGTCCTCAGTAACCTCACCAGACTCACTATAAAAGTGCAAATTTTTCAAAAACTACATTTTCTTAACCTCCAAGTAGAGTCATCTCCGTGTGCTTATGTGTTTTTAAAATAAAAAATGGAAAACTAAACAAAGATCAAGATTTAAAAATTAACCGAATGAGTTCTCCCTTCCAGAAATGAGCAATGAGCTTTTTGAGATGGAATAAAGGTTTGTGTGTTTGTGTTTGCGGGCACCGGTAATATAGCGAGCGAGTGGACTTACCCGAATGGGACGACTGAGAGTTGGGCGCATCATGCTCGGATGGGGTTGTGCCGCCAGAGATGTCCAGAGGCATCGTTTGATTCACGCCGCCAATATCCACTTCGGGTTTCTGCAGTTAAAAAAGAGTAACAATTAGTTTTGATTGCTCCAAGGGGGCAAAGGGCAGGTTAACGTGACCAATTTCATTACAATTTGCATATGTATGTGTCCATGGCCGTCGTCCAGATCCGAATCCTGCGGCTGCTGATCCAGCTCGGCATTCGCAGATTCCTTTAGCAGCTTAGCCGCGTGCAGCGAATGACCGGCCAGGCCACCGCCAGCGCCAAACGACATTTGACTCATTTGGGCAAGACTAAGACCGGCGTTGCCGGTGCCACTGCCTGCGTCCAGAGAGCTGTTGTGATGCTGCTCCTCCGCATTGTTGCGTTCGCCAGAGCCTGTAAGGAATGAAAAGCATTACTCAAGGCTTGAACTCCGGTTACAAAATAGGAAAACTTTCGACGACGATGCTTTACCCAACTCCAACTCACCGTTATTCGAGGATTTGCGCAGCCGCTTTCGCCTTGTGGCAGGCGAGGTACCGGCGCTCAACGGTGACGGAGTGCGTCGCATCTGATGGTGATGCGTCTGCGCCGCCTGCGCTTGTCCCTGCTGCTGCTGCTGATGGTGGTGATGATGATGGTGCTGCTGCGCCTGCGCCTGCTGTTGCGCCGCTTGTTGCTGTGCCGCCTGCTGCTGCGCTTGCTGCTGCGCCGCCTGCTGTTGCGCTTGCTGCTGAAGCTGCTGTTGTTGTTGCTGGTGGTGGTGATGTTGTTGTTGCGCTTGCTGTTGCTGCTGCTGGAACTGCTGCGCTTCGCTGCTGCTCCACAGCGAATCGCCGACGCTGCTGCTGCCACTGGCTCCTCCCAAGCTCCCGGCCGAGTTGCCAGCTGCTGTGCCCACGCCTCCGCCGCCACCACCCACCAACTCGGTGCCGTCGCTGGATGACTTGCTATCCGATTTGGTTAGATTGGCCGGATCCGTTGGCATCTCCGCTAAACCCTTGATCTTCAGCATTTCGGCTGTCTTCAAAATGTGCGGCAGCTGCTCCTGGGACACATTAACCTCGCCATAGTACATAAAGTCGACCATGGTCTTTAAGTCATCGTACTGCACGTCCTTGAGGATAACAATTGGATGTTGGCACGGATTTGTGGTGAACAAAGCCTGTGAAGGAAAGCCAAGGGATTAGTTATGAGTACCATCTTAAGGATTCTGAAGCTCACCTGAAAATATGAACTGCATGCGGACAGGACTATCTTGTGCGCCTGCAGCTGACGACCCTCGGCGGCCAGGGTGACGTCCACCAGTGTGCCATTGTGCAGCAGGGAGGAGCACACCGAGATGAAGTTCGGCTGGTGGTTGTTCCACCGCAGACAGAACTGCTGCACCGACATGATTGTGCTTGGTGCTTCCTAGATTCCTCTGCCGCTCCAGATCCCGATCTCAATTTGTGACGCAGGCGGCTGACGCCGACGTCGACAGCGACGCCACCTCCTCCTCCTCCACCGGCGCCTCTGCCTCCTCTATCTGGCGGGGCAGCAATTCAATTCACACTGATAACACTTTTTATCGCCTCCCGTCGTCCGTCGGCTCTTTTTCTTTTTGCCGCCTTATTGATTTCTTTTTATATTAATTTTATTTTCCTGTGTCTTCCTCCGCTGCTTTTGTTTTTGTTCTTTCCTTGTTGCTTTTCTTGTGTGTTTTGGGCTTAATTAATATTTATGAGCAGTATTCTTCTTCGGGGCGCCTTCGTAGGTGTGAGAGTGTGTGTATTGTCGGGGGTTTGGGGTTCCAAAGGGGAAGGGTGACGACTTCTATGCCGCACGCATCGCGAGCCACTGCAAAAAACAGAGGGATGGAATTTTGGTGTTGGGTTGGTGAGGCAAAAATAAATCAAACAATTATCGAAATGTGCTCAATGGTTACAGAAATCACTTTGTTGTGCTCTCCCTCGCTCCCGCTCCTGCCTTCACTCCTTCTACTGCTGCTCCTGCTCCCTCTCTCGCACTGCCGCTTTCTTCGTTTCAACCTTTCTTCTGTATCACAGCTGCGCGCTGCTTACAAAAACCACAAACAACAACTGAGGGAGCAGGAGCAGCAACAACAACGCTGCGTGTGTATGTAATTATACAGTCGCGAAAACGAAACGCACGCACACACAACACACACATTTACTCATCACACTGGGGGTACTTGTTTTTGTTTCTGCTGTTGCTGATGCGCTGGCTCTGACCAAAGTTTTATTTTTGATAAACCGAGAACGTAACGAAACCGAATAGCTTTGTGTATTAGCGCTGTAGCGCTTTAGACCTTGAATTTTCTTTGATTCTTATGACGTAATTATCGCGTCCGCGCCTGGCCCCCACCAGGCCCCACTCTACCCCCCACCCTGCTCCACTCCGCCGCCCTCCACGAACCTCTCACTCTCTCACCCACACAGACGACGACAACGGGCCGACGTACTAATCGCTGCTTCGTTTATTCATCGTATCGATATTTTCAGTGGCATTTATTTATGTGGATGTCGCGCGTTATTTTCGTATAGGATAGGCATAAAACTGATACACAAACTGGCGCTCCGCCACATGTTTTTCTTTCACTCGCTTTTCCCTCTGCTCTAGTCTTGTTTACGGGCGAAAAGTCTAACTATTTTTTTGTGGTAGGTTTTTGCTGTTGCATTTTTTTTGCGGAAAGAAAACAGAGAAAAACAAAATGGCGCGCGCCTTTCGAAACACTCGAGTGCAAAACAACACTTAAAAGCTGGTGCACGGACTTAATTTCAATTCACTTGGCTGCCGGATGGGTTGCGCTAGACGTTTTTTCACTTTTTACATAATTTCGATGGTTATTTGTTGGCGAAAAATGTAGTTGAAAATTCTTACGTTTTACTTCTTTATTCCTCTATTACTCTGGAAAGCAGTGTGCCCGGAGCGCGGATAAAGAGAGATGCCAACGAAGTGGGATATGGGATATACTAAAACATGCTTTTAAAAAATTAATTAATTTAAACTGAATTATTATTATGGGTTGTTTACTATATTATTTACAAAAATACAAATATTTAAGTAAATTTGCATAGGAGAATATATTAAATAGTTTGCCCGATTAGATTTGATGAAATATCAAAATTAGTGTTGACCTTTGGCTTCTGAGGTTTTGAATCCACTTGAGAAACTTTTCTTTGCTGTTCACTCGTTTTATCAGGAAAATAATAGGTGAGTTGACAGAAAAAACATAAAAATCAACAAATATCTAAAGTCAATGCCGAATGGCGGGCAGTCCGGCAGCACTCCAGGACCGACCACTTTTTTTTTGAGCTTTTTAACTGCAGTACAACACTGGGCACACTACATTTTCCACTAGCTATAGGAAACAAAACACCGAAACTTTTTAAAACAATCAGCATTTGAAATAGCGTCATGGAAGAACTGCGCAAGCATTTATCCTCGGTAAACGTGCCCTGCGGCTCCGGGTCGGGCAGTCCACCGATCTACAAGGACGAGTGCGTCTACTCCTACGATAACCCAGAGACGCCCACCGGCCTGTACGTGTGCCTGCACAGCTTCCTGGGCTTCGGCGAGGCCTATGTGCGAGAGTACGCCAGCAAGACCGGTCACCAGGTCTTCCTCCACATCCGCCGTGTGAAGACTCCCAAGGAGGGAGAGGGTACCGATGCCGAGTGCAATCCGGAGGAGGAGGCCGGGCCGGAGCGAAAAATCACCCGGCTGGCCATTGGCGTGGAGGGAGGCTACAATGAGTCTGACATGGCCAAGAAGTACGAGATCAAGGACACGTACAGCATCGTTGTAGCGCCGCAGCTAGACAAGAAGCTGCCCTATCCAGATCCCGAGCTGCCCATGCGCGTCACCCAGGCGGTGGAGGCGATTCTGGCCGCAGACTCGGCCATTGCCAAGCTGGAGAAAGCCACTCTGATGGGTGAGTACTGTCTGTTTGGGATCTATCATGAAAAAGCTTATATATAGTATGTATGTAAATGAAAATCTGAACAAAGAAAAGATATTTTTTGGTTAATAAAAAATGTCAAGTCATTCAGGGGAAAATATATAAAATATTACAATTAATTATGAAATAAATATGCAAAATATTACTTTTAATATAAATTTATATGTGATTTAGTTAGCCAATTAAAAGCTAATAAAACCACCAAGTTTCTTGATTTTTCCTCATGTTTCCCCTCTCTTTCCGCAGGCACCTGGGATGGCGAAGTGCGTCAGGCATCGAAATATGCAGAGAACCTGCAGCAGCTGGATAATGGCAAGAAGATACCGCCCGCCGGCTGGCAGTGCGAGAAGTGTGATTTGACCAACAACCTGTGGCTGAATCTGACCGATGGCTCCATCATGTGCGGACGCAAGTTCTTTGACGGCAGCGGTGGCAACGACCATGCCGTTGAGCACTATCGCGTCACAGGCTATCCGTTGGCCGTCAAACTGGGCACCATCACCGCCGATGGCAAGTCAGATGTGTTCTCTTACCCGGAGGACGACATGGTGCTCGATCCGCACTTGGAGCGCCATCTCTCCCATTTCGGCATCAACATGGCCGCCATGAAGAAGAGCGAAAAGTCAATGGTTGAACTGGAACTGGATATTAATCAGCGAATCGGTGAATGGTCCGCCCTGACTGAGAGCGAAAGCGAGCTGCAGCCGCTGGCCGGACCGGGATACACGGGCATGCGCAACTTGGGAAACTCGTGCTACATCAACAGCGTGATGCAGGTGCTCTTCGTTATTCCCGATTTCCTGCAGAGATTTGTGGGCACCGGAGCCGAGCGCTACTTTAACGAGTTCCCCAACGACCCGGCCAATGACTTCAACATTCAAATGGCCAAGCTGGGCACTGGCCTGCAGTCCGGCAAGTATAGCAGCGTGGCGGAGAACACCTTGGACACCGATCACTCTACAGGCATTTCGCCGGCCATGTTCAAGAACATTGTGGGCAGGAACCATCCGGATTTCAGTACCAAACAGCAGCAGGACGCTAACGACTTCTATTTGCATTTGCTCACCCTGCTGGACAGGAATTCGCGCAACCAAACCAACCCGGCCGATGCGCTTAAGTTTCTGCTGGAGGATCGTGTCGAGTGCTTGGCCAGTCGCAAGGTGAAGTACAAGACGCGCGAGGAGTATAGTTTCCGGCTGCCAATTCCGCTGGAGAAGGCCACGAACTTGGATGAGGTACGCGAGTACCAGGATCGAGAGAAGGCCGCTCGCGAGACCGGTCAGCGGCTGGTGGAGCGGGACATTGTCCGTCACAAGGTGCCGCTGCAGGCCTGCCTGGAACGCTTCTTCGCTCCGGAGTTAATTGAACAGTTCTACTCCACGGCGATTGAGGGCAAGACCAATGCCAGGAAGGTCACGCGTCTTGCTACCATGCCCGACTGCCTGATGATTCACTTGGGAAAATTCACTTTGGGCGACGACTGGGTTCCCAAGAAGCTGGATGTATCCGTGGACATGCCCGATGAGCTGGACCTGAGCAATTGGCGCTCGGCTGGCGGCTTGCAGGCTGGCGAAGAGGCTCTGCCGGAGTCGGCCGTTGAGGAGGTGAAGTTTGCCTTTGACGAGGCCGTCATGTCCGAGCTGCTGACCATGGGCTTCCCCACGGAGGCCTGCAAGCGTGCTTGCTTCCACACGAAGAACAGCGGCCTGGAAGCCGCCTCCAACTGGCTGATGGAGCACATTGCCGACGAGGACATCTCTGAGCCCTTCGTGGTGCCCAATAATCGCATTGGTGACAGTGCTGCCGAGCAGTTTGTGGCCAATCCCGAGAGCCTAGCCATGCTGATGAGCATGGGCTTTGACGAGCGTCAGGCTGTGGCCGCCTTGAAGGCAACCGATGGCAACGTAGAGCGCGCCACCGACTGGATCTTCTCGCACGCTGACTCCATCGGCTTCGAGGATGTTCCGCCACCCGCTTCAGCTCCAGCCGCTGCGTCTGGAGGTGCCACGACTAGTTCGGGGCCCAACAAGAGCAACTATCGCGATGGCGGTGGCAAGTATCGCCTGGTGGCCTTCATCTCGCACATGGGCACCTCCGCCCAGGTGGGCCATTATGTCTGTCACATCCGCAAGCAGGGCGAGTGGGTCATCTACAACGACAGCAAGGTGGCCAAGTCGCAGAATCCGCCCAAGGATCTCGGTTACCTATATCTCTACATGCGCGACGAGTAGCCGCCTCCAGCTGCCCGATCTCAGGCCAATCCCAAATACGCCAGACCTCCCAAAACCTAATATTATGCCACCCATAAAAAATGAAAATTAAGAAAATAAACAACAAATATATATTGTGCTACACGACGTTTTTTAACCCGATTTATCAGATGGAAGCATTCAACCTCGAGGTCTACATTAATTTGAGGTGACTCATTATTTTCTATAAACTGGAAACGTTCTAATAACGCAATGATTCACATTTTGATGCAATACATTCTCCACAAATGAGTAGTTACAATTTCCATAAAATTAAAAAGACATCATCCTTCATTTCAACTGGCACTTTATTCATGTTTCTTGGCGGCACTCGCCTGCTTTGGAATGGTAAGTAGCTCCTGCACGATTTCGTTAAGCCGATCTGCGAACGCCTGGAAGGAGAACTTCTGCTGCACTCGCTTATGTCCCTGGTCGCCCATCTTCAGGCGGAGCGGTTCGTCACGGAATAGCTGGAGCATAGCAGCGCCAAAGCTCTTCTCCTGTTTCTCGCACAGGAAGCCCGTCGAGGAGTTCACCACAGTTTCTGTTGGTCCACCGCTGTTCAGAGCCACCACTGGCTTCAAGCAGTACATGCCCTCCAGCGGCACGATGCCAAAGTGCTCGTTTTCGGGCGTGTAGAGCAGACAGTGGGCGGCGAATAGCAGGCGGCACTTTTCCTCGTCCGTGGGGGATCGCAGCAACACCACATTATCCTGTAAATTCAGCTTCTCGGTGAGTTGCTCCAGCTCTGCAAAGTGCTCGACATTCTCCAGGCAGCGGGTATCGTAGCCACCGGCAATGATCAGGCGGCAGCGCTTGAAATCCGATGCGGGCAGCGTATCACCCAAGAGCCTGAGGGAATGCAGGGCCAAGGCATGGTTCTTCTTCCGCTCGTACCTATTGATGTCCAAGTAAATGAAGGCGTTGCGTGGCACACGCGGGTGCACAGTCTGCTCCTCATCCAGCTGGGCGGCCCGCTGCTCCAGCTTTTGCTGCATCTGGTCAAAGTATTGCGTGTGGAGAGAGGGATACAGAACGTCCGGCACAGTGCTGAGCCGCCGGAAGGTGTCCTGAAAGACGCGCAGCGTGAACTTGGAGTTCACCAGCACCTTGTCAGCCAAGCCAATGGTGTGCTCCTCTAACCAGTTAATGGGCATTCGATACAGGCGCTTCAGCATGCCCTCCCTGGAGCTCAGCAGCTGATCCGGAAAATGACAGTAGAACAGGACCCGCGGACGATGGCGCGCCAGTCGCAGAATGGGAATGCATACGGAGATCAGGTCGCAGACAACCACATCCACTTGCTCCCGCTGCGGCATGAAGAAACTGGCATAGAAGGCGGCATAGATCATCCTCAGGTATGCGCAAATCGCATAGAATCTTCCAAAGAGCCTGCGTGGCAGCCAGTCGCCCACAACGTGGACGGGAAAACTCCCATCCGCCGTCTCCTTGAAGCAGTGCGTGCTGTCATGGTGATTCGTCAGGAAGCTGACCTGGTGACCACGTTCCTTGAGAGCCAAGGCGGCATCCACCACCAGGCGTTCGGCTCCTCCAATCCCCAAGTCCGGATGCAGGAACAAAACGCGAACCATGGTTAAGATCCTCGTTTATATTGGAAGAAGTTGTGGAAACAAAAACCAGAAACTGGGCAAAACCCTCTTAAATGTCCTATTATCAGGATGTTTGCATTCTTTTACGTGTTCTTTTAATAACTTTTAAATATTTTTGTTCTTCAGCTGACTCGCTGATAGTGTTACCGTAGTCAACGAAAAAAATAAAATCCAGAATGGGCTGTCCGTTAAAATTAAACTAAAATTATTATTAATTAAATAAATACAAAAATAGATTCAAATAAATACCCCCGAAACGATTCTTAATAATTAGCTACCAATTTAATTTATAAAAAAAACTAAATGGGCGGCTGTGACGATCCTGGTGGCCATCTTCTGCATGGCAACCTAGAAGACGCGCGCAGTTGGCAACCCTAGAACACATGTTGACAGCGCCCGCTTTTGCCGTTTTTTAGCCCCAAATCAACGCTGGTGTTTGCAACGAACGCATTAAATTTTCGTGGAACCGCAGAATCCCTTCCAGAATTACGGTATTGCAGCAGCAGGTGCTCCCCGTGCTCCACCCACATGTGGCCGAGTATTGCGATCCAGCCATAGGCATGCGAGCCGCCTAAAAACAAACCGCCGCCTCTCCGCCAACCTTCCGTAGAGTCGCCGTCGATGTTGTTGTGTTTTCGATATTGCCTTCGCCTCCTCCTTAAACTAATAATCACAATTAAAGCGCGCATCGAGCAAAGATACAGCAGCGAATATTCCCTGTGTGTGCGATCTATTTAGTCCGGGTCTTGAGCGCGGCAACAACACAAACAAAAAACACCCGGGGTGACAACGAACACACTGAAACAAATAGCGAGTGAGAACTCGACCCAAGAACGGAAGGCATCAACGCTCTGTGGCATTTCCATTCCCAAAACAAACACTAAACGGAAAGCTAAAGCCACGTAGCCGCAACGTTGCCACCACCGCCGCCAAGATGCCCAAAATCCACGTGAAGAAGCCCCTGGCGGGCCTGGTCATACGGAATCGAGCCCACAAGAAGAGCAGTATCTTCACGGTGAGTACTTTACGGACGCGGCGCGGACACAGCTCCAGGCGCCGCACAATGCGATATCGCTTATCTTGGTGGTGATTCAGCGAACAAGCGGGGCGGCGTGTGCTCCGAGTGCTCCAACTGCGATTGGGCATTAGTTTTATTCGTAATCGACGTCCATCAGACGATTTGGGGAGCGTTTGGGTCATGACAACTACATACGCCAGCCAGCACGATACGTTATTGCGTGTATTTATTTATTTATACAGTTGGCTTTGGTTTTCCCCCAGGGATTTCAAGTATTCTAAAGTCTGATTTAGTTTTTTGTGATTATTATTTTTAATGTTTGATATAACCTATGTAGGAATGTTGTAGTAAAGATAATTAATTATCTATAAATAGAGTATGGAGCTTCCTAATACATATAATAGTTTTTAAATATTTATGTATATTTTTAGGAAATTACTGTCAAAAACCTTTTTATCGAATTTAAATATAGATTGAATTTCTTTCCCAGTTTGTTCTACTTCAGTTTTTTTTTTGTTAAATCTCTTTATTGGGGATTTATGAAGGATTTTCCCATCTTTATTCCTAAATAACCCCCATTTATTTTCTGTGTATTTTAGCAGTTTATGAACCCCAAATGGTTAACTAGAATATGTGTGGTACCTACCCATTGCTAATGACTAGCCCCGAGCTCGTAAAGTTGCTATATAGAAGGTGGGAAATATCAGGCGCGTTTTACTTATCGCCGATAAAATCACGATATAGAGTTCTAAGCAATTTCCATTCGTTTTATATTGGGAAAAGCCTTTGCTATATCTAAATTTCAGACTATATAGCCAGCCTTAAAGCTCTGCACCGAAAACGAAGTGCAGTAAAGACATAAAAGCGCGCCTGATAAGAGGGAAAGTGGGAATGGTAGCTCCACCACTGCTCTCCACTCTCATATCTATGTCGCTCCTGCCAGGCCCATAATTGTGTCACTGTGGCCTATGTCGTAATCAATTCAACATCGCCGCTGACCTCCAGATGAAACAACACTTAAGCAACGGCGGCAGACTTTCGATTTCGTGGAGAAGCTGTTCTGTGGGTTCTCTGGCTTCTGGTTGTTTTCAAGTGTTTCTTTCATTTCTTTTTATTTATCGAGTTTCTCGGGTTTCTTGTTTTATTTTTGGGCGAGAGCATTGAACTGGTCTTTATGTGTTTACCTCTCTGCCTGCCTCTCACCTCTGCTTATTGGCCCACTAATGATGATCGTCCATCTGGACGGCAAATCAGTGTGTGTTGTTGGCGGCGCGTGTAAATATTACATTAGTCACAATTACTAGACTACATTACCACCTTACACACCCCGCCTCCCTCCCTCTGGCGAGTAGTTTCTGCTGTGAAATTAGGAGCAGCCCAGGTAAGGGTGAGCTCCCACACCCATCCCGAGTGCCATTTTCTCATGTCCAACCCCATGGCAACTCGGTCATGCATATTTAAGGCCATAATAATTAGTAGAAAAAAGAAAAGAAAAAGGAAAGTGGCAAAGGAGTTTGGTAGACTGCTTGCCGCCGCTGCCACAACATTTTTAAGCAACAGATTTTTCTGTGGAAAAGCAAGACCCTGACGCCTGCGCCTTACTCTCCATTTTTCCGTTTTCCCATTAACTTGAGGCGGTTAATTAAAGGTCTCGCCGCGAGAATTTCATATTCGGAGTTGTGCTGTGGCCTTGGCTAGACGCTTATTATATGGCACAAGCCAGCCATTAGAGGATATGTCGCCCAGGAGATTTAAGTTGGCAAAAGTTTTCACGTTTTTTATGCTTTCTGGAAATATTTAATTTAGAGTTGCTGACATAATTAAGGCTATTAAAAGGAGGTGTTTAAAAACAAAAACAAAAACAAACATTTCAATTAAAACTATAACATTTATTGTTATTTAAATTCTATAATCTTTAAATACATAAAAAGGTATCTGTCCTAGCCAGATGTTTGTCGATATAGATTTCGATAGTTTCGATTTAAAAGTGATATTTCTATTTCAAATTAAATTTATAATATTTTACACAAAAGTTTGATTTAAAATCAAAGCGATCAATGCTTTTATATGTAAAAATCTATTTTAAAATCATGATTTTTTAAACCATTCCTAAAACCTTGAACATTTTTATAAAAATCATAAATGATCGATCATTTTTTAGCTAAAAATACTGGTAAATATATATATATTTTTTTATTTCAAGTTACAATTTAAATGTTCGTTTGTCATGTTTTCCCCAAAGGACTTGGCACCATTACTTTTGCAGTGCACTAGTTACTCTGCTGATGTTTTCCCCAGGAAAAAACGGTTAACTTTCTCGCTTTTCTTTTGGACTTTTCGATAAAGGGAAATGTCCCTGAGAGCTTTTCTCAGTGAATCGAACTAGAAAAGCTAGTTTCATTCATAAAACCCAGCAGAAGGGCGCAGAAGCGAACAGGTGCCAAGGCGAAAGAAAAGTAAAGTCAGCTAATAAATTGCGATGAGATTGAGAGTGGAAAATCCCAGTGAGCAAAAGCTCTTATTTTTGCTCTCTCGGAAAATGCGTTTGCCGGGAAAAACAGCAACAATGGGGAAAAGAAATATCCACTTGGTAATTGTTGTGGGAAATTTTCTGGTAAAAGCGAGAAAGCAGGTTTGTGGAGCAAATCGACGATGAAAGTGAAATAATCGAAAGTAAATGTGGGAAGAGGATTCAATAGAATTTTGAATCCTTTGAAAGTGGCTTTGAAAATGATTTTTAAAATATTAAATCTAAATATATAAATGTATTTTTGAGTAGCATATATTATTTTTTATGCTAGTAATTTAATTATTTACCTAAATCAGCAGACTTGTGGGTAATTCATGAGCTCGTTGCTCGGGGAGAGAGCAAGACACTTGCTGAAAATACCAAAAGGAAAAAGCTTTGAAAGCTTCGCCGAGGAAAAACTGCATGCCAAAAGAAAATGCCATTGTGGCGAGTGAAAAACACACAGACGCTTTTCCAGCTGAGTACGGCGCAGCATGTGGAAAAGCGCACAACGTTGCGCACATTTTGTCGCGCTGTGTACGAAGAAAAAGAAAAAACTAAACAATTTCCACGCGTTTTCCTTACGCTTTCGTGTCGATTTCTGTTGTTAATTATCGCCAGCGGACCCAACATGTGCAATTAAATCGAGCCTTGTATAAACAAATACCAAAGCAAAAAAAAAATAGTTTAAAAAAAAAACACTGAGCATTTTCCGAATTAAATTCCACGAAAAGTGTGTGTGTTGTGAGTGAATCAGAAAATGTAAATCAAGCGCGGAAAACGAAAAACTGAACTTGAAATGCTTCTCGATTTTTGCTTTTGCTTTCAGTTTGTCAGTCAGGCTTTTCATTTACTTGGCTTTCCGCCCACGGAAAACTGTCCTGTCGTTACGCAAAACAGTAATGAAAAACTGTACCCACACTCTTGTTTATATTTTCCGCCTTGGTTAGTCCCTGTATCTTCATGAGATCAGACAATATGTATCTCCAAGTTGTTGGGTTTTTCCTTTCCTCAAGTGTGTAGGTGAATTTTCCCCCCCAAAAAGAAAATCAGAGCTGGCAGCCTCTCGTGTTACTGATTTTCCTTTGTTCTTCTTTTGGCTGCCTGACGCACAGCACAAAAAAAAAATAATAACATAAAAAGAAGGCAAAATGGAAATGAAAGCGACAACGAAAACGAAAACGAAAACGAGAGGGGCTTTTCCCCTGCTTTCCTTGAAGAAGGTCACGACGTCCTTTCGTCGATCCTGCCGCCCCCCCTAAATTCACTTGTCCAGTATTATTCGTATTCCTGTTTAATGTTCTGAGAATTTCGCATAATTTTGTACGTATTTAGCGCTCGTAAAATGCGTTCTTTTATGACCCCCAATGATGATGGTTAGCGGGCTTCTCGTTTAATGCCAAAAGCCATCAAATAATGCTACTAGCTGGAGGCCGAGCGACATGCAACAATCAGATTTGCAGTCCCCTCTGCATAATTCGCCAATCATCTATCTAACCGAAGGGGAAACCACATCTCAATTTTCTGCCTGGGACAATTCACGTTTATTTGTCTAACCAAATTTTGTTTCTTTTGGCTGCCACACAAAGTTCAACAAACTTTGGCGTAGGAAAAATTTCCACGACACTTTCTGGCGAGAGGGAAAACGGCTGCTTAGCCACGCATAAATTTTCAGCCTCATCCCTCAACTCCTCGCTCTTTCGAGCTAACAAAATCCGCGTAGGATTGAGTTCCTTGGCTAAAACCAATCAATTATGGCCTGAACTTGGCTCAAGTGAGCGGAGACATCGTTCTTATGAAACGCCATTAGATAACACACTGCCGCCATATCCATAAATTATTCAGTCATTTTCCTTTGGCTTTGTTTTGGAGGAGCAGCCATTGTTGAAGTGGCTTCATTGTCCCAAGGAGTGTGTGGTGTACGTAACATATAAAGTATGAACTATGGAGTGTCAACTGCAGCACATAATCTGAAATGAAGTCTGCACTAAACAAAAGGCTAAACTTTTTTAAGGGTTTCATAAACTTAACCCAGAGAATATGTAGGGAATGTATCTTACAAGAGTCAGCTTGGAAAATAAATATTTAAATAGAGTTTTCAACAAATTATGGCCAGACTCTTAGCAAAGTTTTGGCAGAACTTCTTAAAGTTGGGTAAAGGATTTTAGGAAGAATAAATTACTTCGTTTTGGTGAAGAAGAGCATGCTTGTTTAACATACTTAATTCATATATTCTATTAGTTGATACTTTTCAGTATTCATAGTTATAGTTATTCCTTTAAAAATAAATACAGAAATACAATAATTATATAGAAAATAAATGCTTATTCTTGCCTTCCTGCAACGTCTGATTTTTAATCCCACAAAAACCTTTATAAAATTATATTTGTGAAGTAAAAATATGAGATGTTACCGATAACAAACATAAAGAAATATAATACTTAAATAATGTCCTGCTTTACTTCAGCATCTTAAATTCCTTTCTAAAATTACATTTAGGATGAGAATTCAAGGCTTACAAGGAATAACCAATGAAAAGTAATTCACTATCTTTTTTTCGAAATTAAACATCCCTTTATATAATATATAAAATATTAAAATATTATAAAAAATCTAAGCCATTATCTAAGCAAAAAGAAATTCGCTTGAGGCTTTTTTGGCCCCAAGCCAAGCTTCCCATCAGGCGTCGTCGTTTCCGCTGTCTCTTTATGCAAATTAACTGCACGACTTCCGCTGATGATGCAGTCCTGCCGCGCCTTCCCCGTATCCTGCTGCGGTTGTTGCTTCTACATTTTTGTGTCAACACTTTTTGGGCAACAGTTCAAGAAACATAAATTTATTAAAATTGCCCGTGTTTGCAGTCGTCAGGCCTTCCGTGTTTGCCGCCGTGTCTGGCTCGGCAAGGTCAGTTGGGTGCTTGGAAACGAATTTAGAGTCGGATCGGGTTAGCCTTTCGTGAGGATTTTAATTCGTTTTTGCTTTGCTTTTGGGTGCATCATCGTCATCATCATCATCATCACCATCGTCAGCGCAGCTAATCAATAAGCAGCACCCTCTTTTATTCATCTGAACATGAGGCGCTCTGGTTTTTGGTTTACTCTGCGAAATTTCCATTATCTCACATCGGGCAGCCCAGCAAAATCAATAAAGGGTACACACACACGCACACACATAAATCATGCGGCAGGCAGTCTGCAGCGGTCAGGCTTTGGTGTCCTGCGACGCTTAGGTTTATCCTGATTTAGTGGCCTTAACTAGGTGAATGTTGGGGAGGAAGATTTTATGATGGGAACATAAAATAGAAACATGGGCATCTAGAGCATCCATAAAAATAATAGTTTACTTTTTACTACAACAGAAAATTAATATTAAAAAGCTTTTTAATAAATTAATTAAAATAGGAAATTTATATACAAGTTTTATACTTAGTTTTCCTTATATTTTAATTACAAAAAATCAATAAAATCGATTAAGAACAACGTGCTTTGTCCTAAACCCTTGGGGTTCCCATTTCCTGACCCCCGGCTGCTCCTGGCCCCAAAGGCCCAAGCCATCCAAACCAATTTTGTCGCTGCAGCCGTCGCAGCTTGACACTTTCTGGCCAAACGTTGTTGACAAACTATTTTTAATATTGAAAGGCGGCAGCTGTGTGTGTTTGTGTGAGCACATTACGTATACGTAATATAGAAATACGTATCCGCAACGTTGCACGCGCTGCAGCATCATTCCTTCTCTTTGCCCGCTTCCTCCTTTCTCCTTCTATTTTCTTTTTTGTTTTTTTTTTTTTTGCCTTTGCTCTTGCACTCACATGACCTTGGTTCTTGTTGTCATCTTGTGCGAGGGAATGCTCTCCATTAGCCACCGAGTGCAGTCGTCAGAAGGTCCATTTTTCATGGCGGCCTGACATTTGGCACATCAAGCTTAGCATCCATCGTTGGTCGATGCTCGGGCACACACACGTGCACACACAGTTTTCCATTTCACTTGAAAGCTGCAATAAGCTGAGCTGTGTTTTGCCATAAAGTTTAAAGAATTCGAATTTGGAATGGGGAATTTAAGGACTTTAGTGGAGAATAAAAGGGGAAAAATGCTAAATATTGAAGAAATATACAACGAATCCTACTTAAAGTGTTTTAAAATAATATTCTTAAGTTATTTATAGCAATTTAAAGGCTAAACTGTATGGGTAATCTTAAAATATTTTTCAATTCTTAATAAACAATTAAATAACTCTGAAAAGGTGACCTTTTTCCCCAAGAAGGCTTATCCCTAATTGCCTGATTTGGAAAAGTAATTACTTTTGTGTGTATTTAATACCAGCATCACTCAAATTTGAAATCCTCACAGCCGCCTGCAGGATAGAGAAAAAGAACGGCGTAAAGGAAATTATACGGAATTCCGTGGGCTATGAGTCTCCGGTTTATTGTTTTCACTTTAATGTTGCTTCGAGCAGCTTGGAGGAGTGCTTACCCCGCCTCCGGAATGTGTCACTGATTGATTTGTGCTCCCCGTCAGGTTGGCCAGGGAGTATTTTTTAATTAAAATTGCGACATTGCGACGTCTTTCGGCAGCCGCGTTCTTAAGAAACACCTGCCAGACGCCCACGAGCGATAATCTTTGACTTGGCGGAAGGGGAAGAAAACAAAGCAGGAGCAGGTGGGGAAGGAGCAAGGAACCCAAGCAGGAGCAGCAACAGAAGCAGGAGAAGGCGAAAAAAAAACAAAAGCAGAAGGAGGAGTAGAACCCAAAGTAGGAGATTGGTGTAGGAGCAAACTTCTGGGCGCCAATGGTGGCGTCCTTGGTGCCTTGTGCTTTGGCCTACTTTTCAATAAGCCACAACAATGGAGTTTCTGCACAGTTATTGGCCATTGTCTGGTGTTCTTGGTGGTCGTGGCTTTTATTGCGAAATCCAAATCGAAATCAAAAGCGACGACGCGACACGTGCGCTTAACTTCTGCAAATGGGAAAGGGTAGCTCTAGCTTCTTCCTTGGCCAAAAAATTTGCAATCTACAAATATTTGAATAAATTTCGTTACTTTTTTATTTTAATTCAAGAAATTTAAATTTATTTACACAGGAAAATATTATTAAATGTTTAATTTTCTTGTGGATTTGAATTTCACTTATGACCCACGGTTTTGAATTGTTCTTCTACTTTATTTATTTATTTTTAGGTTTAAATTTGTCTTTAAATTAATTAACTAAAATTTTCCTATGGTTTTAGTTTAGGTAATTCCGAATTTTCCCAGTAAATTTAGTTTCCTCTTTACCAAAATTATTTTTCTGAGTGAACTCAAGTGCATTTCCACTGCACTCCCATGGAGTTAGACTGGGTCACGGAATTTTGCGGGCTCCGGAATATTTGATCAGGCCACCACCAGCAGCGGCCCCCAACTTGACCTTGGCCAGGCAGGCTTTTCCCCATGTATTTATATATATTTAAATTTTGCGTGTCCGCAAAAACACATGAAGATTAATTAGCAACGAAAAACAAGAGAGAGTGAAGGAGATTCGCCACAAAATCCATTTGAGGGCACACGAAATGTGGTTCCCTTAGCTCAGATCCCATTTTTAGCCGGGTTTTCAATTTGACGTTGCCCATTGGCCTCTCTGTGTGCGACATTAATGAAAGGAAAACATGGAAATGTATTTTCCAGCATGTCTCTTGCCAAATCGTTACGCCATCGCGGACTTGTTGTCTGTTATTTTTCCCTTTTTTTTCTGTTTTCCATTTATATGTAGCCCAGCTTTGCCCCCAAAAACGGATGTGCCTGTCCCTCCGACTGTTTTTCCCCTTTCCGTTGGGTTTTTCCTTCTGTCCCTTTCTGTCAAGGTCACTCCTAATGCCTTTTGATGCGACACATGCATGTGGATCCATCCACATCCGTGGGCAGCAGCTACTGCTCATCCTTCTGCTCCTCCTTCTGACGTCTTTTGTCCCGATGATTGGCTTGGCAGCCAGAGTTTCCTGTTGAAAAAGCACCAACAGTTGGCTGCAACAGGATCGGGTCTCCGTCTCCTTCTCCTTCTCCATTTCCACGCCCTATCTTTTGTCCAGATTTAAATGGAAATTACATTTTTTGGCCTGCACTTGACCCGATTGCGGACTGCCCTGCCCTGCCTCCCTGCCTGGCCATGATTTATGCACCAAGTTTGGGTCAGCTTAAATGGGTTTTTATCTAACTAATTCCACGCACAGCGGTCGACTCAGCCAGCTGAGGTTTATGGGGGTCAAGTTTGGCGAACTAACCATAAGGGGTCACTAAGAGGGACTTTAAAAAGAATAATTTATGAAAAATAAAACAAAGACTACAGAAAATAAACAAAATACTTGCTAAAGAAAGAGTCATTTTATTGCCACAAAAGTTGCATGTTCTCATGAATGCTATTTAAAATTTACATAAATAAATAATATCACTGAAATACAAGTTTTCTTTAATGAATATAAATACAGAAATATGCCAAAAAATTACAAATAAAAAAATAAAATTAATTCTGTTCTCTTACTCACTTTTCTGTGCCTGCTTTAAAGCAGGTATCCAATGTTATCTCAAGAACAAAGTCTCCCCATCTTTATGTCGGCCTCGTCATCTGGATATTTGCTAAGCCAAGACAAGTAGTATATTCTGAGCATAATTGCCTCTGAAGAGATAACAATCAATTCTCCATTCTCCTAAAACGTTTCCATTGTACAGGAAAGCGAACCACGCTGCTTACTGTTAGCGAGAAAACTTTCATCATCGCCGTTGTCAAGTTCATCTATTTGATATGTGCGACAATTACTTTTGGGCTTTTTTTATTATTGTTCCTGAGCAGCGAGCATGGAGCACGCAGCGCGGAGCACCGAGCTCGGAGGAGCACCGACCATGCAGTCGTTAAAGTGAGCGGCAATGCTCAGCCATGGCGGTTAATAGAATTGTCAACATCCGAAAGTGTTGAAACTTTTTTTCAATCGCCAAATAATGGCAATTTAATGGGGGAGATGGGGGAGAGGGCAATCATATTAATATTGACGCTTTAATACCCTAGATTTTAAAGGTAAATAAAAGGTTATAGTTTTAATAGTTTATGAGGGGAAATATTTGGAAGTTTAAAAGGAAATCTATAAATTTATTAATGATAGAATAAATGGTTTTCAGAAGAGAAAAAGAATCAATGCTGTCACCTTATTTTGGCTATTTTACAGGTTATATTAATTACCTTTAAAGCCAAGCAAGCAACAAGGTCCTATTTAGCAACTTTCTCTGCTTTAAATATTAAAATTTCTCCTCAATCTTATTCAATTTCTCATACATAGTAAAGGGTATTAAAGCAGCCGTTGCTTGCCACAAAAAGCCTCCACGGCAGCCGTCTCTGTTCCCCCTAAACTAGCTCTTTCGGTGTGGCTCTTCCCCAGCAGGTGGACATGTGCCTTGTCACTCTCTCTTCCGAGCTTCCGTTCGCTGGAGAACCGAACCGACTGCGGTACCGATCCGAACCCATGCCATCCGGCGGCTACAGCTTTGTCAGTGAGTCGCGCTCGTCGGAAGGCAACAGAACATTTGCTTGGGTTATTTGATTTTTCCCCAGAATTCGTCTAGTGCCACACGAGAGAGTGTGATGTATATTTCTTAAAATTCAAAGTGATTTGTTTTTTTGGCTATTGTTTTAGTTCAAAATTTTTAACTAAGAAATACGGCGGTGTAAGTGCGAGGTTATTGACGTTAAACCAAAGTTCCTCGAGTCGTAGAGTTGGAGTTTGTGAGTGTATGATTATGTCCAAGTCCGGGAGTCGCCAGCAAATCCTTTTGAATTGCCTTACATCTCCAGGCAAACTCGATTTTTAGTGTATTATATATTCCACTCGGTTGTGCGTAACTTTAATTCACTTCACTGGCTTGTTGGCTGTTAATGTTGATCGATCTATTTTCAAGCCGATCACAATACTTGTGGCATCAATTAGCACCGCGTTGTTAAAATCGCACTAAGTGCGGGCTTAAATTGGCTTTTAGCGCGATCTTTACCTTTTTCTGGGCCAAGCAAATAATGGATAACAGATCCAAACTGAACATGGAAGCCAAGGCATACTTTTTGGAGTCTTGAAAACATTTTCTTGGCTTTTTTAGTGGAGTTTTAACAGCGGAAAATATTAAATATTTTGTATAACAAGAGTGTGGACTTGCAGTTTAACTTCTTAACTTAAATATTATAAAATTCAGACTAAATTCAACCAAGAAAACCAGAATAAAAATTACAATTAACACGGCTGCCCTAATGTTATGTGATCAGCGTTTTAACAATTCCTTTCTAATTGTCAGATTCCGGTTATTAATTAATTATCAAACCATAACATCGTCATACAAGTAGCTTAGTTCCCCCTTAGGGAAGCTCCCCTGTGGACAGCTGATAGCAAAGGCAAATCGCGCGAGTTTCAAGTGAAAAACCAATGAGTAAACGCAGGCAACTCTAATTACAGCCAGAAAAGTGCCTGAAAACTGCAGCAAATCGGAGCGGAAGCATCGGGTTTAAGCCAAACAAATGATAAGATAAACTCGACTTCGATCGGAGAGATAACCAGAAGGGAAGAGGAGCACGATTCCGATCAACAAAAGCCCATATATTGCACTCACCCACGTCACATTCAGCCCATGTCCGTGGATTCGTGGCCATGGAAATTAGTGTAGAGACAGCCAAGGAGCCAAGGACAGCAGCATCAATTGGAGAAGCCACAGCTAGGGGGGATTAGAGAAGGATTAAGACGACCATGCCCAGCGGTCGGAACTATGTCCAGCGGCAGAGCGAGACGCTGGAGAGCAGCAGCTTCGAGCTGGAGGATCACGACGATGCCAAGGTTGAGCGCGGTGAGCCAGAGGATCACGGGGAGGAGGATCGCCGCCAGTCATCGGACACGGTGAGCACGCACAGCAGCAGCTCCACCACGCCCACCACAGCAGATGTGGCCGATGTGGAGACCATTAGCTCGCTGCCCCTTTCGCCGCCCGCCTTTGGCGGCAGCCAGCTAGTAAAGCGCCATTCGCCGTTGAAGGACCAGAAACAGCGGCAGCTACAGCAGGCGGACAACAAAAGCAGCAGTTCCAGCTCCAGCTCCAGCTCAAGCCAGCAGCCGGATGATGTGGACGATGTGCCCACGGTAAGTGGGTGCAATCTGCAATCGGGCTCCTCACCTAATGCCTGCTCCTCTTCCACAACCCCGCAGACGTCGCGCTATGCGGCTGCAGCGGCACATCCCAGCGCTGCCTTTGCTGAAACGGCGGTCACCTCCTCCTCTGGAACAACGGGAGCTGCCCATAGGCGCACACATTCGGCGGCCTCCTACATCTCGATGAGATCGCAAGGCGGATCGGAGCCGCCGCCGGAGCGACCCAAACGGAATCGCTTCTTTGAGTGGCTGCGCGTCGCCTGTAAAATCTGTTGCTGCAAGGTTGGTTTTCCCAGTGGGACAGGTTGACTCTGTTTGGGGTGATCAGTAGGGCTTTGAGATCTCATGAGTATGGAATTGAGTTGGAAAGCTGGAAAACAATTTTATATATTTTATTATGCATTTTCTGATAGATTTTAAATTGATTTCCAATCATCCTTTATAGTTTTCAATTTAAAAAACCCAAAAACCTTTTTTGAGAGTTGCTTTTTAGCACAATTTGAATGAATATTTAATTTTTACACACTTTTTATCCTCTAAACATTGTGTCTTTCTTTGTATTTAAGCGAAGTCATTGTAGTTTTTAAGTGAATTGAATTTTATCAACTGCAATTCCACGAAATTTGAATTTAAATTGACTGAATGAACGGAATGGTTGCCAGTCAATTGAAATGTGAAAATAAATTTCATGATTTACTACCATATACAAAAAAAAAGATACTTGATCTAAAGAACACAATTGGTGAATTTGTGAACTTGAATATCACATAAATATTTAAGAAAATATAATGTAATCATCAGAATTTATATTTTTATTAAAGTTTAAAGCCAAAGAACCGATTGAGTTATTGCTGAATTGTTAAACTCGAAGCAATATAAATAAAAACAATATTTTCTATAAAGTATTCAAAAATACAAGGCAAAAACTAATCTTTTCCCCAAATAATATAATTAAGTAGCTTTTATTACTAGCCACCATTAAACGATTCTTAATTAATCCCCTGACTTGCCTTCAGTTTGACATATTTTCCATTAATCCATGCGATCTTTACGATCGTCTATAAACGCAATAAAAACTTTCTGATTTGTTTAAAATCATAGCACTTTTAGGTTTCGTTTTTTTTATTTTTTTTATTGATGCGCGACAAAAAACAAATCAGTTGACGGCATTCCGAAAACCATTGCCCACCCGCCTTCGGCGTCGCCACCACCGCCGCCGCCTCGAGTGACATTGGGGCAGTTAACGAGCTCAAACAATTTCGCATTTAGTACAATTTATTTATAGCTGAGTCCGCGACTCAAATGTTTACAAATAAAACTAAAGCCCAGGCAGCAACTGAAGGGTTAATGTGGCACAGTAGTTTGCGCCTTGGCCAACGATGACGCACTCTGGCTTGGGTGCGTCGCCTCCTCGTTTCCTCTGTGGGCTCTGCACTGCATCCTGCAATTATCCAATGACATTGCTCCTTACTTAGTCTGATATCTAATCCGTATGCCATTATTAATTCGCTCTCTAATTTATCCACAGAGTTCCGGAATTGGAGAGCCGAGTGTTCATCATGCGCTGGTTGTGATATTTCTAGAATTCTTCGCCTGGGGTCTGCTGACGATGCCCATAATATCGGTGAGTAGAGGAGCCCTATCTCCAATTAAAAATTTACCTAAAACTCTTTCTTTCTTATCCAAAACAGACCCTAAATCAGACGTTTCCGGATCACACATTCCTAATGAACGGCCTAGTCATGGGCATTAAGGGCATCCTGTCGTTCCTGTCGGCGCCGCTAATCGGCGCTTTGTCGGACATTTGGGGCCGAAAGTTTTTCCTATTAGTCACAGTATTCTTCACCTGCCTGCCCATACCGCTGATGTCCATCAATACGTGGTGGTTCTTTGCCATGATCTCAATAAGCGGCGCCTTCGCCGTCACCTTCTCGGTGGTATTTGCCTATGTGGCGGATGTCACCACGCCGGAGGAGCGATCCAAGGCATATGGCCTGGCCTCGGCCACCTTTGCCGCAAGTCTGGTCATCTCACCGGCATTGGGCAATGCCTTGATGGAGATGTACGGCGACACGCTGGTCGTGGCCCTCTCCACGGCCATTGCGCTGCTCGATGTGTTCTTCATACTTGTTGCAGTGCCGGAGAGTTTGTCGGAGAAGATGCGACCCGCCAGCTGGGGTGCGCCAATTAGCTGGGAGCAGGCGGATCCTTTCCTGGTAAGTCTATATAACTACAAATTAATAATACGTTTCTTTATATTTAAATGTTTCTGATATTATCCATCAGGCTTTGCGTAAAGTGGGCACCGACAAGACTGTGCTGATGCTCTGCCTCACCGTTCTGCTGTCGTATCTGCCCGAAGCCGGCGAATACTCCTGCATGTTTGTCTACCTGAAGCTCAAAATGGGCTTCAACTATGTGGAGGTATCCGTTTTTATAGCCATTGTTGGCATTCTCAGCATAACGGTGCAAGTGACCCTCGGCTCCTTCATGCAGTAAGTGATTTGCAAGCTATCTCATGACTGGAATTTAGATCTAATGCCTTTATTCTTTCCGCAGAGTATGTGGAGCCAAGCGCACGATCATTATGGGCCTAGCCCTGGAAATTGTGCAGCTGCTGTGGTACGGCTTTGGCAGTCAAAAGTGGTAAGTTTAACATTTCTAGCTGGATTTTCGATGACTTTTGTATTTAAAACTCTACCTTGTTCTGTCCAGGATGATGTGGTCGGCTGGCGTTGTGGCTGCCCTGGGCTCTCTCACGTATCCAGCCATCAGCGCCTTTGTTTCGCTCTATGCGGCCCCCGAGAGTCAAGGTGAGCGGTTTGGATCCTTAACTTTTCTCTCTTTACTAATTAAAACTACATTTTTTCTTTACAGGCGCTGTCCAGGGCATGATCACGGGCATGCGGGGGCTGTGCAATGGCCTGGGACCGGCAGTGTTTGGGGTCATCTTTTACCTATTCAACGTGGATCTGAACGATGACCACGATGCCCATGCCAAGACTAGCGGCAGCCGAACGACGAATGTGGAGAAGATATCGCAGCATGTGCCGGGTCCGCCGTTCGTCTTTGGCGCCTTGTGCGTCTTCTGTGCCATAATTGTGGCGGCGTTCATTCCGGAGGGCCAGACCAGCCAGTTGGAGAAGAAACGTAAGCAGCCGCAGTTATAATTAAAAAATTGGCCCATAATAATTAGTCGCGAATAAAACAGAACCTAAACTCTATGTTGATAATTTTTCAGGTGGCTCGCTTGACGTGCAGTACGAGATTGAGACGGGACACAAGGCGCCAAGCTCCTTGGCGCCGCTCATTCGCTCCGACTCGCTGGCGCAGCTGTAGTGGGCTCCATCGTAGTCGTTCTAACCACACAACAGTAACCCGTAACCCGTAAACCGTAAACCGTAAACCGTAACAGCTGGTGGCTATAGAGATATGTTTAAGAAGAGTTAAGGAGTTAAGAGTTTTTTGTAACTGTAAACAACAAATGCTGTAACTAGTTTGGCTTTAGTTTCCGAGTCTAACATTAATTATAGTAGAGCCCGAGAAGAGATGTTATTGTTTGCGTTGGAGCCCTCGGTTCTACCAATAGTTTCCACCTCAGCCCAAGTATATAGATATATTATATAGATTTCGTAATTTATATTTATTATCGCGATAAGTAACAACAACAGCAACATAGTCACTTACAATTGGATATATTGGCCGTGTGCTTGCCCGCTTGCCGGCTTTCCCTGTTCGGTTCTCTTCGGGCTGGGGATTACACATCACAGCAGATAGCTTTGCAACAGCAATAACAACAACAACAACAACAACAAAATAACTGCCAAACAAACAAAATAAGTAACGAAAGGAAGAAAATTTGTAATTGTTATTCGTAATCTTCAGCAGCAGTTTTTCAAGTACATTTCCAGTTGGGCTTATCACTTGCTATCGCCGCGATATCTTTCCGTTCCGTCACCGTTTTAGTTACCACACACACACAAATTAGGAAGAAAAGATAAAGGAATCCAAATAAACTGAATACCAAGCTTTACTTTGAAAATTGTAGTGATTTAAAGTCTAAAAACTATAAAGAAAGAGCAAGAATTGCAAACATACACTGAAACGACGAGAGTCAAGCTAGGCGACTTCAATTAAAATATAACAAACAAGGAAACCACATAAAATATATGTATATATATAGAGATATGTATGTATGGATGATAATGAGACACAAATCGTAATGTTTTTAATTTAGCTAAATGCGATTATAACGCCGCCTCCTCCCGATCATCATAGTTTTTTATTTTGATAAAAAAACAAAAAGAAGAGCCTTTCTCACAAAAAGTCAATGCTTGAACATATAGAGTGCGTGTATGTCCGCGCTGCGGGAATCAAAAGTTATATTTTTCGAAAGTTGCTAACTAACAACCATGTAAAGTAGTTGCCCCAAACTCGCAGGCGTGCGTAGCCGGGCATACACAGCGCACATATCCGTGCGTGAAAGGATCAGGAGCAGCAGCAGGAGCTGGATTCGCAGTTAGAGTGTTGCCCAGATGATGAGACAGTATACAACAAGAAAACTGAATCCAAATTTCGATTGTAAATTATTTAACGTGTAATTTAGTGTTTTAAACGAAACCAAAATAAAACAACATTGTTTAATGAAACGCTAGTACAATGAAGTGAGAAAGTATTTTTGAATTGGGCTGATCATAAAGCGTAAGTACATATAAATTATGCTTTATAATTTGTATTTTAAATTAATTTCTTCATTTTATAATACGTTTTTCGGGAAACAATACAATATTTTATGAAACGCCATAGAAATAAAAGAGTGGTATTTCTGCATTTTAATTTAAAAATAATTTGAACTGTTAAAGTGCTTCACAAATTTAAAGACATATTAAAATTTAAGAAAATAAAACTAATTTCCAAATTGTTTGTTTTGGTAAGAAAATATTTTCAAATTTACAAATAGAAAACCGTTTTGGACTGCTTGGAACCAGTTGGAACTTGTCGGCACTGCTTCTAAAATATGATGTAAATACATACCGCTTGCAATCCGTGATGTAAATATATATACTGCTTTATCCAATCAGATTCTGATTCTACATTGGCTCATAAAATCCACTGCTTGCCTTTTAAAATTTCTAACGGATTTTTAAAGTTAAATTTTATTTGTTTCAAATCACCTAACATTAAATTTTATTAAACAAAAGTTTAGAGATAAGATTTACAATATTCAGCTTAATGGGTCAACTTTTTGGGGCAGGCAGCTTTTATGTATTTTTAAGAAATCTCCGGCAGGCCTGCGTGTGTGACCCAAATTCCTTTCAAATCTCTGGTGATAGCGGAAGTGCATGTACTAAATACCCACTATAGACTACATATATAAGTAAGAGATTGGTGGAGAGAAGGCAAAGGAAACGTAGGCACAACGACTGCGACGTAATTATAGCCTTTATGTTTCATTTACAACTTAATTATGAATGTATTTGCGCAGCAACAGCAAAGCGACGCGTTCTCCGGCCTCTGGTACTCGGTTCTGAATGAATGAATGGCGGTTTGAATGAATGTTGGGCAATTGGAATGCATGAATGAATGCGGCGCCGCACGAGAGCTTTAGAGCTTTAACCCAGATTTTCCTAATCGATTTATTTACCAGCAATATGATAATAACTATTATTTACTGTTCGCTTTTTTCGGTGGGGCAATTGTAGATCGCACATAAATCTATTTCTTTCAACTTTTAAAATAAATAAAGAATAATGAATAATGTATTAGTTGCACTCACTTTATGATACAATTATTTCAAATATTTTAAACTTAAATAAAAACTCATAAATATTTCGAAAGATTTCAAATCTTTTAAAAGAAATTTGCTGTAAAAATAATTAATAGATTTCTTGTCCAATTTTATTGATTTCAAATCAAAATACAACCTAATTAATTAATTACAAATTTCTTAAGCTTAATAAATCACAAAAATAATCAATATTTCTTACTAGAAGCACAAATTTACCAAAAAAAGAAACCTATGTTTTCCTGAGGTAGCCCCCCCCCAAAGGCTGTCCCCATATATACCACCATGCCTACCGCCTACTGGTCGCCACATCGGATCCGGAGCATATGTACATATATATATTCTCAGATTCTCGGGCCAGAGCACACATAATGCCACACACACACATACTGACAATTGAGGATCCGGCCGCGCCACAGACGAAATCAAAATACATACATAACCGGAAATGAGTTAGTTGAACTTCCGTCATCGCTTGCCTCTGGATGGCGCTGGCCTGCAATATTTTTTATACTTTTTTTTTTGTATTTTTTTATGTGAGTGACAATAATTTGCACAGTCACAGAAAGAGAAACCGAAAGACAGAGCCAGAGCCCAGAGCCGGACGGTGAAGTCTCGCAACGTCTGCTCTGGAATCGTGTCGTGCCAGTTATGTACACTATATAGTAAGGTCTGGTAAAATATATATACTATATATATTATATATATACACCCGATTCCGCCTGAGTACATATGACATTATGTTATGAGGCGAACAGAACGTTATGGCATCGTCATTATCAGTTTAGCGCGAGAATCCACATCGCCGGAGGAACGGGCACGGTGCTGGGGTTAAGGTTTTCGAGGGGGGTTCTGAGGGGAGGGGGGAGGGGGGGTCTGTAAGCTATGTACATACATATATTTTTATTATATTTTTCAGGGACTTTAGAACAGTTCTCAGCTCGAAATCCGGGTAAAATAAGTCAAGAATTGCGGGTTTTGAAGGGGTTTTTGGAAAGGAAAGGTTTTCAAAAGAGGAACTCCTTTAACTTTACGAAAAAAGATAAATACGATGGAGTAAACAATATAATTATTTAATATTTGTATATATTTATAATGTATTTTCAAAATTAACCATACAAAAATTTATATGAATATTATGTATATATAAAATAAAAACAAATGAAAAATAAAGAAAACTGTAATACTATTTTTTCTTTCTTTTTTAGTTCTTTTCGGGGACTCTATTTATGTTTTAAAATTAATCTAATTATAACCCAAAGCTGAAGTTATTTCCATTTAAAAAATAAAGATTTTCTTGTAATACAATACTTTATTTATTCAGTATTAATTATATTATTTAGAAACTTATATACATTAGAAGAAATAGGACCCCTTAATATTTGCCTGATATTTTACATTCATCTCCAAATTTCCCATACCAAACTCTGTTGTTGAATTGCACACCCTTGGAACGAATAGATTTCACTTCGTTAGATTTAATGTAAAATTTCGGTTATCCATCTTAATAAAAACCAATTTTCCGCATTATTGTTTTCGCCCGATAATCACCACACACACATACGCACACCCATCTCTTACTTCTATGTTCTGTGTGAGAAAAGCCCACACCAATTGGACCCGGGTAATGCTGCGGCTGCTTCAATTTGATTTCGGGTCGGCCAGGGAGGGGGGGTGATTGTGGAAATAGTGAAAGTGCTGCACTTTTCACATGGCCCTGATCCCGCTCCGCACTCCGCCGCCCTGGGCCACCATAAATGTTTATCACAAATTAACCAATTTACATTTTTTTTTTTTCGCCTGGCCTGGCACAGAACCCGCATGGCCCGATCGCCTCCGGTTCGTTTGGGTCTGAAAGTTTTTCAATTCATAAATTGAAGATATGGAAAATGAAATTCATAACGCTCATGAGAACATACATATATAATTAGCCAATTATCTAACATTTTCTAGGCTCGATACGAAGTCGGAGACTACGAGGCTTAAATGATCGAGAAGAAACTTGGGTGTATCTTTGAGTTACTTGGGTTTTTTGGGTAGAGATCATTGTTCAAAAGTTTAATAATTACTGATGAAATTATAATAAAAATAGAAAAGAAAGTTTAAAACCTTTGGATAATTTTAGATTATGGATAATACGAATTTTATGAGTATAAATATTGTCACAATTTTGGCTAATTTATAATAAACCTAAATCATAGCTTAAGCATGTATTTGCCATTATTATTTATATAAATTATTATTATAAAATTATAAATTATATAAGAAATTACACTTGAAACTTATTTAAATATTTTAATGATTTTTTTTTTGGGGACCTGAACTCACTGTGAGATTTTTGGGCTTGAATTTCGAGTGCGATTCCCGGTTTGCTCGTTTGATTAAGTGGAGTACATGACGCGGATGGCGCTTCCAGCAAAAGTTTCTCACAAACAGGAGACTCTAAGCAACAACAAGACACCGAAAATCAACAACAACAAGACGGTTGGCCAAAGTTATACGCAAGTTCTCAACTTTCCAGTTGTCAGTGATCTCATTTCGTTTATTATTATATTTCTACATATACAAATATATATATGTATATATATTTGGCAAAAATTACCACAAAAGCTGAGGGGAGAGAGGGGGGTTTTTTGGGTTTTTCGGATGAGTATTATGGAGTATTTTTTTTAGTTTTTTTTTTTTTTTGGGTGGGGTGGGTTTCTTAGGGAATCTCTCTTTTTTGGCCTAGCAACAGGCAACCGCCAAACGATGAACACGTGTGCCGAAGATAAAGTAAAAAGATATATACATAACTACAACGAGTTGGAATTGAAGTTGGCCATGGAGAGGAGTAAGAGTAGGCCAGGGGAGGGCTGGAGGCACCAAGAAGCAACCACCCTGAACGGGATCGGTTTTAGGGATCTCCTTCTTCAGCGCCAGAAGGCACCCCTTCGCTTTTCACACACACATTTTACGAGCTATTGATGGCGGTGGCAATGGGCTTATGAATATGAATAGCGACAGCAGATCGCCCTACTTCCTTATCCGAAGCAACCTACCTGAATCGCTTACCTGGTCCGCTCTATCCTTACCTCTTAATGGCAACTTAATAAGACTTCTACGGAGATACGGAGCGGGGTTAATGCGACAAAAGCGCATTCATACCATAGAAAATTTAATTAGTTGTCTGTGTTGGCTGCCCTGCCCTAGGGGCATGTTTATTGTTGCGAAAATAGGAGGAATATATGTATACATACGTATATATCTGTATATTTTGCAGGAGGGTTAGGGACAAAGGATCAGATACATCTGCATGAAAGGACGATCGAACACGAAGCGACATGAAAACTTCAAGTAGCTTGTTGCTGTTGTTGTTTGATCTGCAATTTATGCTTGAGAGCCATTGTTTTCCCCTACTAACTTACAGGATTTTCACAGGATACCACCCTTTTTGTCGGTTTTCTCCGGGAAAATACGGATTCAGTCATTAACAATGTAACCTTTCTTTCTAGGATCCTGTTTTTAATGTGTCATCCTTTTTTAATTGCTTTTATTCAGGTTTTAGTGTCGTAATTACTGTACTTAGGCTGGAGTTTATTTTTATTTTGTTGAAGGGAAATAATAATTATAATAAAAGAAGCATTAATTTAAGGCATAAAGGAACTAATTATTATAAGGATCTAAGAATTAATATTGAAATTCTCTTTTAGTTTGTAGATTCCTTCTACTTTTTGCATATATTAATATTCCTCTGCAAAATCCCTCAAATATAAATATTTGATAACATTTTATTAAAAACCTAAACTACAACTTAAATCAACTACAAGATACTTGTGGCTTACATAAACATAAACTAAAATTAAAAAAAAAACCAATCCATCTTGAGGCAATTTCCTTACTCAATTTCCGGAATAAACCCAAACCAGGATCTGGGCCTGAGCTCTCGCTCTCAGGCGTTTCCTTTGCGGTGATATAATCTCCGTGGGAAATTTCCCAGAGGAAAGCGACTCAAGTTGGCCTTCAGTTCAGAGCAACCGAACCCAGATTCAGCCCAACCCACATCACCTGGCGGTGGCTGGATACAATGGAAAGTGCATTAGCAGTGGTGTGTGCCTCCGGTAATATTTTTCTATTGCTGCAATTGCTGCAGCGGCGGCGGGGCTCTTTTCTCTTGGCCCAAAAGATACAGCTGTATCGGCTTGGAGTCGTGTGTATCTTCGTTGGAGTCAAGCTTTATGGCCCAAGCTCCCCTTCCCCAAGCCCCACCGACTTTCCCGGCGGTGGTTAGTGCCACCAGCAGCAGCAGCCACATTCCGATGCGTATCCGGGATTGTGAAATGTTTTCATTTCAAGAAACGGAGACACATTTACCGCCGTCTAGCGTCTGCAAGCTGTCTGTATCTGTATCTGAACATGCACTGTATCGGTATCTGTGTATCTGTTTCGGTATCGCACTCCGTATCTGTGAGTGTAGAGCGTCTCTGTGTATGTGTGTGTGTGTGCTTTCGACTGTTTCTCTTTCTCTTGGCCACCACTCTCCTTTGGATACGTGCCGCATTTTAAACAATATCGGCACAGTTCAAGCCAAGGAATCGGAATGCGATGAGCTAAGCCCCATCGCCGCCACCAGCCAGAAGTTTCTCCTGGCCAACTATTTCTGGCTCTTGGCCATTTACAACACTCGGGTTCGGGTTCTATTTATAAGCATTTTATTGCCCAGATTCAGCAGGCATTCCCCCCATTGAGCTGGGCGGCATACATTGGATTTATTAGCGGTATTAAAGATCGCTAACAACTGGCATTTTGATATATTGACCGTTATAAATACATCATGGCTTACCGCCATTTTATATCAACATAAAACTTGAGATTTCCTGGGGAGTGCAGAAAATATGATCAAGTTGAGAGGGGGTTTGGTATAGGGATCTTTATAGGTATGGTATGGAAATAATTTAAATTTCACTATAAAATTGTTATAAATTTAAGATAAATATATATTATATTATTAGGCTTAAAGCTTGTTAAAGCTTATTTATAGCTTATTTATTAGCCTTAACAAGGGCTTATAAAATATTTAACAGTAAAAGAAAATAATATTACTACACAATAATAAATTTATGACTGTTTTAAAGAATATTTTACAAAGAAATATAGATCCTTGTGATTATTACATCTATATAATCGTGATAAGTTCAGAGTTTACATTATTTGCTTTTATTTTGATATAAACATTTTAATTATAGACCTTCCTATGATGATTTTTGGATTATTTAATCTATAAGCTTATTATGAAGCTAAGTATTTGTAAAATTTCTAATGTAAGTACATAGAAAGAGCTTTAGTTCCGAGCTTCCTGGTTTTATTTCAACTTAAATTTCCAGTAAATGAAAGGTTTTATTGCTTGTTTTATTAAATGTAAACTTATTATATATTTAAAAAAAAATTCTTCTTTTTTATATATTTTTTCAAGAATCTATAACTGCTTATTGAAAACATATTTTAATCAAAATTAAACCAATCTTTAACTTTTCAATAATACAACTAAACCAGGGAATTAGCTTAAAATGTTTTTAAAGACCTCCTTTATAATAATATTTACAAGTCATGTAATTGACCTTTTTAACATAGTTTCCAATATATATTTTTCTAGACATAAACACACTCTAGACCACAACAACAACATTATACATTCCCTCATTCGTTCCATTCGTTCGTTGTTTTCGTATAATTTTTCAGCTTTGATCTTCTCCATCTTAATGAGGTATAACAAAATAACTGCCCACTAAATTACCATGTAAAGTGGCACATCTTGGGCTAATAAAACGTTTAAATTTAGTTACACAATGCATTCCATGCGGGATTACGAATGTTCTCCTCCTACTCTCCCTGTCTCTCACTCTTTCCAGGCGGGGTGTCGTCGCTCCAGTTTGGTTTTCTAGGAGGAGGAGGAGTAGTAGGAGCATTGGGATAGAATTCTAGGAAATCGGAACTAGAAATAAGGAGTGGGGGGGAATAGGGAACAGGGAAACTCACAACTCAGAACTGTAAAACAGCTGCAGCTGGCACGGGGCATTTGGAAAAGAAAGTCACCCCAAATCCGAAATACCAAAGGCCCGTGCCCATTGGCACTCCGATTCCGATTCCAAATCCAAATCCATCCGCACATATACCCCACACATATAGTGTATCTATGTGTGTGTATGCTGATTAGCACCTTGGCGCGAGCTCTATGTGCCACATGCTATATGTTATATATGGCAAAGTATATGCTTTATGGCGCTGCCTTATATGCATGCTCTTGACTTATGTAAGCCGGCGCAGTCCGTTTGTGTTTGTGTTGGAAAATAATCAATTGGTAAATATGTTTATCACGACTTTTTCGGTCGCACCGCATAGCTTTCCACCACCACCCGTGCTCCACTTTGGCCTCCATCCGATCGTTTCATGAATGAAAAAATCGGTATTCTCTTAGAGGTTGGGTGGGGGCCCAGGTAGATCCCAATTCCAATCCGAATCCCTATAGCGCTTATCTCGAGCGGAGCGCAGGGCGTTATCAGTGCGGCTGCTTCGTCGTTTACGACTGTAAAGAAAAGGGCTTTTGTAATAGACAAACAAAGCATAAAAAATATCAACATCAAGTTGTTTAGATTCGGTTGCCGCTGGCATGCTTGGAATGCTGTTTGCCCAACTCCTCCAACCTCCAAGCTCCAACTTCCCATTCCCCCCATGCACCCCCCCGTAATCGAAGCCAACTTCTTGGGTTCCAACTCACCTTGAGATGACAGTCGGAAAAAGAAATATAGGCAATACAGCTAGGAGCAGCGGCGCAGGCGCAGCACTAACACTGAAAAAAATGCACTCGACTAAAGGAAATATATTTTTTATTTAAAAAAAATGAGTAAAATGGCTTTACTTTACTATGGACATCTTTTCTGCAGTTTACAAAAAACATTGCCTACTTTTTAGAAGAAGCTTACAGGGAATTTTTTATAAAAAAAACTTAAATCTCTCTTAATAATTACAAAATATATTAAATATGGATTTCATTTCTATTTTACTCTCAAAATATTGAACATTTTAAAACTCTGTGGACTTGTAATTAATATAAAGCCATATTTTCTGCCCAATTCAATAGAAATATATTAACAAATAATTTAGAAAAAAAATATATATTAATGTATTATTCCTCAAGGTATTTTTTTTTGTTTTGGTCAATGCCTTACATTTTTTAATAATATAAAATTAAGTTAAAATTAATAATTGTTACTACAAAAAAAATTAATTGTGATTATATTTCGTTGATATATTATAGTCTTTATTTTATATTTTAAAATATTTTATAACAGATTAATGACAATATATATTACTATAATTATATAAATGTAATATAATAAATCAATATACTCTTTTTTTGTCAACGATAAGCTAAATATTTTTGGCATTTTACAAGCTTTTCTTCTTATTTTATAAACTTAGTCTGCTTAAATCCTTATCAATTTTTCCAGTGCACTTTCCTGAGATGAATATTCACCTTCAAACTCCATCTCCAGCTCTCGGAAAACAACTCTTGGCTTGGCTCGGTTTGGATCGGCTGTGTCGGCATTAGTTCAAAGCTTTGTTACACGATATCGCTATATCGCCGTGTAGGCACGCCAAACAACAACATACAAAAACGAAGACAGAAACAAAAAAATACATCGGAATGTGGAATGTGGTATTCATTGACAAAATCAGCTTTCAAAATGATCTCACTTGTATTAAAAACAGTCAAACCAAATCGAAAACCGGTTTCGTAGTCAAATCATGGAGTTTTTCCCTTTTCCGTTTTCCCCCCCTCACACAGTTTCACAGCTTTTTTAGTTTTTCGGTTTTCAGTTTTTGGTTTTCACGCACGTGCCAGGCTTCACATTTAATAACTATAATTACTATGTGTGTCAAGTCGACCGAAATTATATGCTGCCAGTTAACACTTTAAACGAGAGACAAAAAGCAAAAAAGGCCGAAAAATAGAGACCAAACGAACTTAAAAGATCTGCAAGAAGCGAGAATAAAAATACCTTGGTAGCCTAAATATTTTCACACGCGCGCTGCCGACCAAAAAAAAAATCATCTTACGGTTTTGGTTTTAGTTTTTTCCTTCTTGCTTTTTTGTTTAATAAAAATAGCACACAATTAGTGGCGCTGAGAGTTTGTTTTCTTCTTCATCTTTTTTGGGAACTGTAAAATGTTTTAAAGTTATCGAATGCAAGCGGCAATATACGGATTACATACCTTTATAAATAGTTTCTGCGCAGGCGCGCCCGTATTTCACCTCTCTCTGTGCGTGTGTGTATTGGTGTGGAATGCAACAACAACAAATACAACAGCGGCGGCGGCAGCGAACACAATCTCCATTTAACAATCATTAATTTAGACGTCGTTCCAGCTGTTCGTCGGGGTGAAAGAAAGAGGGGGAAGAGATGATGATGGAAAGAGCGAGCAGCAAGAAGCGTGCGAAGGGAGCTGTGGCGCTGCTCCCGCGATGATCACACGCTGCTGGGAATGGCCTGGAATCTGGAATGGGGATGGATGGCATAAGATGGGGAAGCTGTGTGGGAAAGTATGCGCCGCTGTCGCTGCCTCTGCCTCAGTCGGCGCTGCTGAAATAAACAAGACCAAAAACAACAACAACTGGGGGCCACCGAAAATTAGGTCAACATTTTTTCATTCACTCTTTTTTTATATTTTGTTTTTTGTTGCTGCCGCCGCTGCCATATTTCGACATACATATTTTGTGTGTTTAAGTTTTTAGGTATTTTTTTTTCTGTTGTTGCTTTTTTATTAACACAAAACTTTCTATTGAGCAGGGAATAGTTTTTTTTGCCTTTTCTAGCTATCTCTTTCTCAGTTTCCTTATTTCTTCTTCTGTTTTCAGCCACACACGAACTTCAGCAGACCGTAGCATTAACCGTTAGCTTTTTTATAGCACATTTTTATGTTCCGACGGGCGGAACTTGACAATACAAATATCATTTTTAATTGACATTTATGATGTGGTAAAAAAAAAGCTGCCAGTTGATCCGCACAGCTCTTTCGTTTTGAATATAATTACGACGAAAATTGGAAAAACAAAGGAACGGAACGGAGAGCGACGAACTGCAAAACTGGCTAATCAGTGCCGATAGCTTTTCGATACTGCTCCTTTTTTTCTGCTGACATTACGTTTTACGTCAAGAACGGCAAAATAAACGGGATCACTTAGGGCAAAGAAAACGAGCCGAAAACACTGCGGGAAAATAATATTTAGGAGTAGGCCAATAAAATATTGTGAAGATTTTATGAATTTTTACCTAACTGATTTTCAAAGACATCAATCTCCGTTACTGAATAATATTAAAATTTATTTTATGTCAAACATAACAGTATTTTTTTATTGACTTTTAAATATTTATAGTCATTTCTCTTATTATTTTTCTTGCTATTATTTTTTCAAGTGCTGACTGCACTCCCATTTTCCCTTTGCCTGACCGTCTCGCTCGATCCTCCTTACCCTGACTGACGCTCTGTAAAACGGTTCTTCTGCCGCTTGTTGTTCTTTCGTCTGTGCTCTGTCCGCGTCCGTGTTCTTGCCCCATCTCTTTCCGACGTTATCGCCGTCTCGCCTGTCTGGCAGCCGCATTCTATGCTGGTGGTTGACTTGTTGTTTGTGTCTCCCTCTCCTCTTTGTGCTGAGTGATGCAACTTTTATGATTGTTCCCATTAACGTTTTTCCCACTGTTCAACTGTTCCCACTGAAGGTTAGGATCGCTATGTGAAAACTGGTCTCTGGCTCCAAAACGAACTGAACAACCCACGCTCGCATGACTCACGCTTCAAAAATTTCAATTTGAATTTCTAAATAGACGCCACACATACACACATAAACACACGCGCGCTTAGACACACAGCTTCCAATTTCAGCCAATAAATATTTGAGTCGCGCTTGAATCGCGAGAAAAAAGCAAAGTCTCGATCGCATCTGTATATGTGTGTGTGTTGGTGTGTGCGAATTCCGACTTACCCATGTGGAGATCTTGCGAGTTGGAGGTTAGAAAACTCCCGGGATGTCAATGGAACCTCGAGACGACATACAGTCTTTGCTGGCGAAACGAAACGAAGCCAAAAAACCAGTTTTTTCGAAGGCATTTTTCTTCTATTTGGCTTGTGATTCTGACTGGCTGCTGCTGCTGCTTCTTCTTCTTCTGCATTCCACACACATACACTGGCACTTTCCGCAGTTTGAGTTTGAGTTCGAGTTTAACTTCAGTTTTTCCCCTTCCATGATTGTTATTTGAACTTTCTGGAATGCGGTCGCACCAGTCTGGTGCTGTCCTTGTCTGTTTCTGTTTTTTTTTTTTGTTAACTTTACTTTTGGTTTTATTTCATATTTTAATAGTTTAATATTTAGTGTTCACAAATTGACTTGGTTTTTGTATTAGTTAATTGTATTATTGTATTTTTGCTTCACGAAATTGGCGCACTTTAACCGTTTTCTGTGTCACATTTCTTGAATATTGAGAACTTCTTGGAAAAACGGACTGGACACAGTTTTTTGCGTGGATGTTATTTAAACCACGACCACGACCATGCGGCTGCAGCTACAATTTCTGAATGAAAATTTTATTTTCTTTTGCGCGATCTTTCGTTTCGGCGTCGGAATTTCAAGTGAGCAGAGGCAGCGGCAGCGGCAGAGGCAGAGAAACTCTGTTTGCGCGTGTGTGAGTCTCGCTCTGCGCGAGTGTGTGTATCTGCTGGATCTGCGGCGTATCTGTGTGCTAGAAAGTTTCGATACCGAACTCTATGTACTCATGCTCATGCCGATGTTTGAGTTCGTCCGAGCATAAGAAACTCACAAAACGACATTCCACAAACACAGCAAAGCCCCGTGGCCCCTGCTCCTGCCCCCTGCCCCTGGGCCGCCCCCTTTTTTCAGCGATCCAAAGCCGGCGAGAAATGAGTATCTGTATCTGTATCTGCGCCTGCATCTGCATTTGTATCTTTATCTGTATGTGTGCTACTTTTGCATTTTGTCACAACATCTTTCGAAAATTCTTCTATGTTGTAATCTTTTTGGAACAATAAACATTTTCCTTTGACTTTCGTAAGTGTCTTTTTTTGGTTGAATTTTTCTGTATTTTTTTTGTGACTGTAAAAAATTTGTCATTGAACGGTAAAGAAAAAAACAACACAAAATTCCAACGTGTTTGACTTTGGCTCTCTCGCTCGTGTGTGTGTGTGTGTGGATTTTTTCAATTACAAGTTTGTAAATGGAATTTCTGAACTTTATGTGAACGAGGTCATTTACAACGAAAAAAAAACACACTCACAACACACACATTTATCGCGGAGAAGGGCGCGGGGCTAAGGTTGGGACAGGGCATTTTTGTTATATTCGTCATGAGCTTATTTATAGGAAATTCCATAGGCTTTACTTGTTATTTATGGCCACAGATCTTGCAGGGGGATCGTCGTCGTCGTCGATCGCCTTCCTGACATGCATATCAAATGCCAAATGGGACAATCCCTAGAGCCGCAGGGCAAACTGCTGGGAAATTTCACTAAAAAACGGAACTAAACTAGTTCAAAATCCATTTATAAGGAAGTTTTCTAGGATTTATAGTTAAAGTTTTGCCTGAAAGATTTTTAAGATTTAGTTTTTAACATACTTTTCATAAGATTTACAAATATCAAAATTATTCGCTTTAAAGGGATCTTACAGATACCAAAATATACAAGAAAGATACTCAAAAATATTGCAGATATGTTAAGAAAATATTAAGTAAATAATGAAATATGGTTAATACAGAAAAAATATTCAAAAATGTGGGAAATGTCTTATATAAATATTAAATATAAGTTGAATATAGTTAATAAATGTGTTGTATTTAATGTATCTAAATGCACAGAAAATATATAGAAAAACAATATCTATGTAATCATTTTATATTTTCAGACATTAAATTAAATTTTGAGACAAATTTATAAACAATTATTTACTTTTTTAATAAAAAACTGTTCCTTTAACTTTTTGAAATTGAAATAAAACAAAGAAATAATACCAGAACTATCCGAAATATTTAAAGTTTAGAAAAAAAATATATACATAAATAAATTCTGAATCGCATCTTTTTATTAAATCAAATGACATATCTTTTGATATCAAACAGAAGCTTAATCAACTTTATTTTCTTCACTTCCTATATCGTGTAAATATAAAAAAAAAATAGCCCAAGTTCCTGGAGTTCGCATCTTTTCTTTGATTAGCAAAATTCCTTATTTTCTGCAGGCGCCAGGTGTATTTACAATCGCCCCTGTAATCAATCCAATCAATCCAGCCAACTGTCCCGGTATCAATGCAATCCATTGACAAGGCACGGAGAGACCTACGGACCTACAACGATTGTGTCTGGCATGATAAGCTTTTCGGGGCGGCTACTTGACGCAAGAATTTCTGGAATTTTGAAAGTGTACACACACTCACACACACCTGCACCTGTCCGTGGTGCACGAAGTGGGGCTAAAGGCCCAGACACAAGCACGCGCTCAATCTACGGCTTATCAAAAGGCCCATTTAAAGGCCAAACTATAAATGACATGTGATGCCATACAAACATATAAAAAAAATACATACTGACATACCTGGGGACCTGCGGCACACATAAAAAATGTTAAAATTTTGAGTCACATGCTCTCTCAACACTTACAGACGGAAATTGTAATTTCGGCTTCTTCGCCATCTGAAAAAAAACAAAAAAATTAAAACAAAAAAGAAAATCAACAACGGAGCAGCACAACGGAGATTTCCCAATCAAAAAGCTTTTGGACTTTCGACTGTTTGTACTATTTACAACATCAACAGCAACGTCAAGACCATAAAAATAATTAATACACCTTATCAGCGGGGCCAGGAGAAGGAGGAGGAGGAGGGGTATGAGTGGGGGTATAGCTGGAGCCCACTTATGACGTGGAGGTGTGTGCGTTGCATGGTCAACGATCGTACGGTACCGATCCGATTCGATTCGATGGCAAAGAATTCCCCCCATTTCGGTGTAATTACTTTTGGTCGAAAGTCGGCCCCCGCTCGAACGTAATGATAATACCCGCGATCTAATAGGGAGCACGTGATGCGCATACAGTCCACCGATCATTAAGGAAAGCATTGCACTCGGGGAAAAACTGTAGATGAATCATGGCTAAAGGGGTTTACGTTTACGTGGGTTTATACATCTATAGATAATGTGGGTAATTTACGGGATCTTTATTGTATCTTTATTATTGAAAAGATTTAAGAAAATATCCTCATAACAGGCTTAAGAATTTTTAACTATTTATTTCAATGGCTTCTTTATAAAATTAAGTAATTTGTATATACTTTCCAGAATTAAATTCGAAACCATACATTTCTATTTAAAAAAATTATAGAATTAATAAAGAAATTAACCATAATTTTATTGATCCCTCCACAAGCTCCGTTTATTTTTAATTCCAAAGTTACTTCCGAAATTAATATCTTTAGAAATTTCTTTGCTTCTAAGCTGACTTTCAGATTTCAATATTGTATTTTTCTGACTAATACTAATACCTAGATTTTCGTCGAGTGCTCAAAGTAGAAGGCGGAATGAAATTGAATCGGAATCGAGCTCTAGACCAGAGACCAGACCTCTGGCTAGACAAATTGCACATAATTTCTACTCGAGTGAGCGCGGTCAGCCGGCAAAAAGTGCACCGAACCTGCCCAAAACAACGGGACAGAGAGAGAACGATATGAGGGGGGGATACACTATATAGCCAGCTATAGCCGGTGGCTATATATGATGGCTCGGTCCGGGAGGATCCCCAGCCCGGCCGTTTCAGGAAAAATTATGTCGTGTACAATTTTATGCATGAGAGACTTGCACAGCAGCAGCAAAAAAGCCATTGCAAAATTAACAGTGCCTCGTCAGTGTGGCAGTTGCAGTTGCATCTGATGAACAAAAAAAAAAATAATAAATAAATAAGAAGAAAAACGGTGGTAGTGCAGCACACCAGCACCGCCGCCAGGTTAGATAAGCCGCTGACGCTGACGCCGCTGCAAATGGGCACACGCACACTTGAGAGCCATCAACTGCAACTGCAATAACGGGGGCACAGTGGGGCAGGGATATATAGAGAGTATCTACAGGTATTTATAGGGAATTTACCAAGCTTAGAAAGAGGTTTCTTATTAAAGTAATGCTTGCAGTAGCGCAGAGTTTAAATCGTTGCCAAAGAGAAGCCTTAAATTGGGGACTAGTTAAATTTCCATACATGTTTCCAAGTTCCAAAAATTAAGCCAAAATGTAAGATCAATTTTCTTGCAATAAATACCTTTTGCCCCACTGTGCTAAGAAGACTGAAGGCCTGTGGCCGGTTGCATGTTGGCGGCTGCATTAGCATTAGCATACAAGTGTTGGGCAGCGCCACAAAGTCGCACAATTGAAAGCCAACAGCGGGAATACCAACAAAAAGTGCAACGGCGGCGGCAGCGGTAGTGACAACAATTGGCCCGCTAACGAACCCGCCCGACGGACGCCGCCCCATTTCCCTGCTGAATGAATCCGTTGATGATGAGGTGCAGGTTTAGGCGAAGAAGAAGGAACCGAGGCAGGAGAGGATGTGGCTAGGGAAATGGAGGTGGATAGATGCAGATGCAGAAATGGAAATGGGAATGGAAGAAAGCGCATTCGAGCGTCTTGCAGCAGCCACATTCCAGTTGGATGCACTGGCCGCTGTCTGTGTCTGTATCTCTGCATTTTTATCCAAGACTGCATTTGTATCTATTTCCTATGATTGTGTTGATAGCTCTTAAAGAGGCGAAAAAGGGGGGGTTTTAGAAGATAGAGTTCGAAATAAGAAGTGAATTGCTGAGATACAGATATTTATCAATGGGTTAGGGAAGTTTACAGGGGAGATACTTATAGAAGTATCTTAATAATCTTCTTTTATTATTAATATGAACAGAAGGTATATATTTCTATCTATCTACCTATCTATCCATCATTATCACACCTTATTACTTATTTTAGACTTTAGAATATTACCCAAATATCTCTTGAGAACTATCTTCTATTCCTATCAGAACCGAACTGCATTATAGCCTGCTCAGCTCCACCGAAAGGCGGATGCTGTTTAGAAAAAGAAAAAACTTAAACAGGGGAAAAAGTATAAAGAAAGAAGAAAGAGAGAGCTCACGGCTCTGGGCATAATAATAGCACATTCCTTGGCTAACAAACTGGCTGCAATCGGATGTGGATGTGGCCAAGTAGGAGTATCGTCGCCGTCGCCGGAGTTTGGAGTTTGGAATCTGCACCAAATGTGGGCGTAGCCGGCACCGATGGCCCCACTCCTCCCCCAGCCCCACCTACGCCCCTGTGCAGTCGCTACAGTTGTAGCTTCCCCCTCTTGTCAACGGATGATTTGCTTCCCGCTTGCATGTCCGGATCTGATGTATTAATGACATTTGGCCCAGTTTTCGAATATACGAAAAGTGCAGCGGCGACGACCACGACGTGGGGGCGACGACAGCAGCAGCAGCTGCTGGAAAGGAGGAGAAACATGACGAAAAAAAGCGAGGGAAATCGTGGATTGTGGCTCCGCTCATTCATATTCATAAATTTAACGTCTTTTTGCGTAAGCCTCGCCAGCGGAAGTTGTGCCCCGTCGTCGCTCCCCACATTCTGAGACCCATTCAGTCAGCAGTGCGGCATAACCGTGCCCCCTCCCAACGGACGTCACTGTACCTCCCCTTTCCTCGACCCTTCGATCCTCCTTTTCCCTTTTTCGCCAAAGCAGCCAGACAATGTGCCGCTCTATTTTTGATGCATTCCCAGACACCGACATAGAGAGGGCGAGGAGGAGAAAGAGAGAGAGCGGGAGCTAAAGTTCAAAGCACTATTGAACTCAGGCCCAGCAGCAGCAGCAACAGCAACAAAAACAAACTCCACCAAACACTTTCGCCATAAATAGCCGCAAGTGGAAGCGAGAAGAGAGACGAGAGGCAGAGGCGTTTTATCAACGGAAACTATATACGGGGAAGGGCAGGGGCAGAGGCAGAGGCGGGTGTGTGTGAGTGGAAGTGAAAACAAAAGTGACTAATGCGAGTGTGCTAGCATTTCCGCTCACTTCCGGTGCGTACAAATGAGGAAATGCTGCCAACTGCATTTTTGGAGTGGCCAACAAACACAGGCAGGGACAGAGACAGAAAGAAGGAACAGATATAAGAAACAAGAAAAGGAAAGGAAGGAAGGAAGTAAGAAGTGAGAGGAGAAGCAGCACAAGAAGATCCAATGGCCCCAGCTATAAATACATATAAATATAAATAAAACTAAAAAAATAAACCCAAGCCAAAAAGCCGGGGGGCCGGAAATAATGTGCCCATAACCAAACTGACGAACCAAACATGAGGCTGCCACTAATCAGTGTGTGAGTGTGTGTGTGTGTGTGGGTGGGCATTAAGTATACGCAATGTATGAACTTCATTCATTCATAACTTTATAAGGTATATAATAACAGTTGCGGGCGTTATAATAGCAGTTATAGAGCCATAAAATTGTAATATGGTTTAATTAGGCTTTGGAAATGGTTTGATAATTATAAAAAAAATTAATAAAAGCTTGAAAATGCTTACTAAAAAGAAATAAATGAATCTAAACAATAAAGAAACTCTTTAAGATGTTCATAAAGGCGTATAGCAGATTACATATTTAATTTTTATGATTTTATGACTTGAAGTATTTTTTATGGCAAATTACATATTTGATTTTTATGATTATATTCCTAATATATTTAAAAACTAAACTTTCTTTATTATTTATAAAGCGGAAGTAATTATAGCGCAACTTTTACAGGCCTAAAATAAAGATTTCGTAATAAGATTAAGTACCTCCTGATAATAAAACAAAAGTACTGCTATATTTCTCATTTTTCTTTACTCTTTTTTTTTATATGTTGCCCTCCCGGAAATACGTTTAATTGAGTTTTTATTAGTTTATTACTATAATTCTGAGCGCAGTCGTATAATGTGTACATATAAATGAGAGCACATACACATAGGGGGGATCTTCGGGGCGATTGCGACAGTTTCAGTTTCAGATTCAGTTTTGGACGACGCGTATTGAATGGCTGACCCCATAACAAACAAACAGCACACAAACAACAAGACCAGCGACAGAGAGATACGGATCGGATCCGTTCCGAACTTATCAGTTATTGTTGTTTTTGTGCCATGCGTGCTCAATGAAATTTCATTGAAATTTAGAACAAATCTATAAAATGCAACCAAGCAAACGAAGCGGGGCATTTGGGGGAGGAAAGAAGTGTGTATGTGTGTTTGTGTGTTTGTGGGGGAAAATTGTGGAAATGGAGATTGGAAACGGGAACCACGGTCCGATGTCTGTAGGAGATAAACTGAATACACCGAAAAGAAAATATATAGAAAAGTGTATATTTCTTTAAAATATATTTTTAAAGATTTTTAAGATTCAATTTCTGATGTTAGGAAATGCAGCAGCAAATGAACAAAAAGTATTGCCTACTTATTGGCATATAAGAATGTTTCTTTTAGAAGATTTCCATTTGGGTTTACTTTCTTCTTAAATCTTAAAAGAAATTAAAATTAAAATACATAAATGACATGAAATCTTAAAAATTTCATTTTAAATCGAAAATATTGGGTGTTTTCCATTTCAAATTTGATTTGAATTCTTTAAAATTCGTCTAAAAAAAATGATTTTTACAAGTATTATTCTATATTAATTTTGACATATTCATGTTTAAATTTTAATGTTGCAATTATGTGTATTTTTCGCAGTGCTTTAACAGCAGCAACAACAACGTCAACGCATTTGAGTTTGCCTGTTGCTGTTGTTGTTGCGATGACACAAGACGCCGACGCAGGCAGAGGCATTGGCAGAAGCAGCCACAGCCGCAGCAGCAGCAGAAGCCGAAGCAGAAGCAGAGGCGGTGGCAGTGGCAGTGATGCCGTAGGAGGGGGCTTTGGGGGCCGATGGCGGGGGCTGCTGCTGCTGCATGAATTTATGAATGAATGAAAGCGTATGGGAGTGTGCGCGTATGCCGTCGCAATCGCGCTGTGCGCCTCTGTGTGTGTGTAAGTGTTGCGCTCGCTTTTAATGAATGAAAATCGCAGGCAGAGCGACAAACAACATAATACACATATGCACCCACAACCCACACCCACAATGCCACTCACGCACACGAGCACTTGTGCCCACATATAGTAGTAACGGAAGTAAGCCAAACAACAAACACACACACACACACACACACAGCCCCCCATTCAAGTCTAGTGGCGGTGTCTAAATAAGTCGCTTGAATGCCCGCTTGATTTTCCACAACTTGTACGGATTATATAGGATTTGATGATATACTCCATACAAAATTCAGGCATTTAGCACATGGCATATAGAGAATATGGCGATATACAATCGGAAACAAAGTCGGGCCATCCACTTGAACTAACTTTTGAGGGCGGGAATTTGGTTCTGAGTCTAAGAATTATTTTAAAGGGAGCTTAACTTGGAAGTATTTAATTTATTTATAAATTGAGATAAGGTTATAGGGGGTTTCTTTTATATTCTTGTTATTAGTGATAAGTTTTCGAAGGAATATATTTTAAGAAATAATTTTGTAGTTAATTCTTCTATTTTTCCAAGGGTTTCAAAAGTATCTCTGTAAAAAATATCAAAACATTATAGTTTCTTTAATATTTGTTTACAAGAAGCAAAGAATAAAAACAATAATAAACCTTTGATAGTAGTTCAGCTTACTTTAGATTTTCTTGGATGAGAAATACTTTATTAGGCTTTATGATTTCTTAAGAATTAAATACATTTTTCCTTAAAAATGTATTTAACTTTTTTTACATTTATTTCATTTAGATAAATGTTTTCTTGAAATTCAATTAATTTAAATCAATCCAGTTTTCTCAAAATTAATATAATATTCCGAAGAACTCATAATCAGAAAGAAATAAAATTCTTAAAAAACTTCATGAACAACATAATCCATCAATCATTAAAATCAAATTTTCTGGAAATTATTTGACTTCATTTGTAATCGAACTAAATTCGAAATCAATTATCAAACTCAGAATTACATCACCACAAGAATGTCTCACTAAGTGCGCTGATTCAACCCGACTTCTCTAGAATTCTAGGGAACCTTTTAGTATTTGTATAGATTAAAGAACAGCAACAGCTTTGATAGTTCCCTGGAAAAGGAAATTAGATTTGCACATTTTAAGATTGAGTCACAAACGATGACGACCTATGAACCATTCCAGCTGGTGACCAGTTCTATATAGCAATCCAAATAGTTCCAGAGACGTAGGACTATATATGGAGCAGTCATACACTTAGTCACAACATTTTGCATTTCACCTTCTGGGGAAACTCTATGAGTGCAACTGTGTAGAGTTGCGATCAACGACCTCCGCCTTCTTCTCTCTGGCAAAAAACAGATTAGGAATATATTTATATAGAAATATATGCCATAAATAAATATGGAAATGCCAAGAAATTTTTACAGAAACCTATGACGCACGGGGAGTACCAAGTACGAATATCTGTGCAGGGCTTGGACTTTTACGAGTTGATATTATTATTGGGAGATGCGGCGGCAGCGATAAAATTGCAAAACAACAACTGCTCCCCCCCCTCGGACAAGGGAAAGTGGTGGCAAAAGGGGCAAAAACTCAACAGCAAATATAACGAAATGACGCACACAAAACTTTACAAGGTTGTCTGACTGCCTGCCGCTGCCGCCGAGGCAGTGTAATAGGTGAGGGGGAGGTGGCTGGGCAGGAGGCCAATGTGTACGTCATCGAGTGGCGAACGGGAGCTGAATGAAATCGAAATTGGCCGGGGCCATTTTACGTCAGAGCCGAAAAAGAAAAAGTAAACGATTTCCATTCCAGCCATTTTCCGATCTCTGATCTCCGATCTTGTTAATATTTTTGTTTGGCCGCGTATTTAGATTTCGATTATTTATGCCGCCTTCGATGACGTTGAAGCTGGTTTGGTTTTGGTTTGTAAAAGACTTTGGCTCTTAATTGCGCCAACTGTGCGCCTAATTATGGCAGACACTGTGGCAGAGAGCCACCACCACCACCACCACCACCCAGAGATCGTTAGGAAAAATGCTAAAAGAGAACTAAGGCTAGATCCGTCGGGGGAGATTTATAAATAAATTGTTGTCTATACAAAAATAACTAAACGGATCATTATCGTCGGACATGTGCGACAGCGTCTGGTCAATTAAAAGCCATAAAATGTCATAAAGCATCGCAGATATAGGGTGTTTCGGAATGACCTTCTGATATAACTGAAAAATTAAACTAAGATATAAGAGGAATGCTATAAGAAATGCATATTTTAATGCATATTTTCTGAGAAATATGAAAAGCTTCATGTACAACAGGGCGGATACTTAATATTTCACAGGGACTTTGCATATTTTAATGTATATTTTCTAAGAAATGGGGAAAGCTTGACGGACAACATGACGTATACTTAATATTTTATAGGAACATCGCATATTTCAGTTGATATTTTCTTAGAAATAGGAAAAGCTTCATGAACAACATGGCGTATACGTAATATTTGAAAGCGAGTTCGATATAAAGCATACGACTTTAAAAAACAAACTTTTTTTTAAATAAATAATGTTTTAATAAATACAATACCTAAATACGTATGTTTCCTGTGACTTTGATTATTTTATTTTTATTTTCAAGAGAAAGTAACTTGCTAATTTAAGGCACGTTCAAACTAATTTGTAGTTTAACTTTAAAGTTCATTAAAGTCGCTCAAGGAAATCTCAGAGATTATATATGTACATAGTTTTTGGTTCCCACAAATTAAGCAAAATATTCGTGTCATATCGAATCAATCAATCACGAATATGTTGGAAATATGGAGCATGTGGTTAAGTGTTTAACTTAATTTTAACCCCCGAAACCGAAATTATTTTAATTCTTGGCTCGTGTTTTTTTTTTAATCTCCAATCGCTGATCTTTTGTTCGTGTTAATTTGGGTTATGCGAAAACGATTTCGATCTCAGATTCGGACAACGAATGATAAATGCGTAACATTCAAACTGGTTCAATTTTGTGGATACTTTGATCTTGTTACCGCTGTTGTTGTTTTTGTTGCTGCCGCCTTGCCACGGGCTGTGCCAATCTTAATTGCGCATTTAAATATAATAGAAAAGACAGAAACTACAACAACAATAGCCATAAACACAACAGCTACACATGGAGGAGACCCGTTGTCAGTAGTCTGTCGATCCGTCGGATGCGAACTTGAGGCTCGAAAAAGGCGCCTCCAACTACAGCAACAAAAACAATTCGAAAAGAAAACAACAACTAAGCAGAACCCCATCCCCATCCCCATCCCCATCCCAATTCCCATCCATCCACAAAAAAAAAAAAACTATTTTGTGTGTGCCCATCTGTATCTGTATCTGTCGGCTCTGTATTGAAGCTGCGCATATTGCGCCTGGTTATTTATTATGTACTATAGTTTGGACAATACGCCGCCGCAACGAAACGGGGGGAAAACTCTTTTTGCGCACTATTTTTCCTGAGGCACGTTGGCAACCCTAATGGGTTTCAAATTACATCAAAAGCGCACAATAAAAATATTATTAATCATTATGGAAAAACGTTGAGCAATTATAGAATTAAGTGCTCGTAACTAGGTTGCTAGAAAATTGCTTGATTGAATTGAGATTTAATTATATATTTTTTTAATCAAATAAAAATAAAAATAAAATATTCTTTTTAGCCAAGTTCCCCTGTAAATACATTCATTCAAATAACTGTAAATTGGGGAGCAGCTCGACACTCTGGTAACGCTGGGCTAACGGCGCCTAACCCTGGCGCTCAGCGTCTCGGTGGGAGCCAAAGAGTGCTGGCCAAGCAACAACAACTTGTTGCGCATGTGGGTGAGCTTGTATAGGTGAGAGAGAGCCCCACCGCTCGCTATTTGTTGTCTGCGTATGGGTGAGTGAAAGAGAGGGAGCAACGTCTGGGGCCGCTGCTCTCTCGCTTTCCCATCAGCGGTGTCGGTTGCGTATACTTGATATTTTTTGGTGCGCAAAAGTCCCACGAGCGCTTTAAGGACACATGGCCGCCGTCGCCGTCGCCGCTGCCGGCGTCAGTGCGCTTCGCTTGCTCTGCGCTCTCTGTGTTCTTGCTTTTGTTGTTTTTTTGTATTATTTTTTTGTTATTGTAGGAATTGCACTGCAATGGTAACAGCTGTTTTCTGTTGTCGGCAAACAGCTGTTCGCCTGCACATACATACACAAAGCACACATAGATACTGAAATGCACATGCGAACTGCAGATTTTCCCCACACTCATACGCGAAAATCAGTCGAAATAAGGAATTGAAACAAATTGCATTTGAATAAATACTTACAAACAAAGCCATTTAGACGGTGATTATATAAGCAGACTACGCTGCCAGCCCTGACAGATTGTTGAAATGGTGTTGGTGTGGTCGCGTTGGTGTAGTTATTGTTGGTGTTAGTGTATCTGTTGGTATTTTTTTTATTTTATATTTTGCTTTTTTTTTTGTGTGCGTGTGTGCCAGTTTAGTTAAATGCTGAGCACACGCACCCAACAAAAAATACAACTACAACAATTACAACAACAACAATAATAAAAGCAAGCAGATAGGCAAGTTTGCCTTTATACATAGTTGTTGTTGATTTTGCTGTAGTTTACTTTTTCGGCTTGCTGTTGTTGTTTTTGTTATTTGTCGACAGCGGTCTGACTGGCTCTAGCCCCCCTTCTTTCCCTCTCGTTTCTACTCTCTAGTCTACACTCTACGCCTCTGTGTGTGTGTGTCGTATCTAAAACATTTGCGCTTTAAATAAATACACAGAGAAGGGTATTATAAAAAAACAACAACAAGGCAAAAGAAACGTGGAAAACTAGTCTACAACAAATACAACAATAGCAACAACAACATTGGGGCCAATTAGTTCAATGCACGCCGCCGCCAAGAGTGTAAGAGCTTATCACCAGCACCTAGCAAAGGAGGCAATAAGCAGGAACAGAACGAACCTCCCATACCTTTATTTGTTTTGATTGTCAAGTCTATTATAATTGCATATTAAAGATATGACGGACTCCAAAGATGATCGAAGAGCACCTTTAAGATCTTGTTATATTACTAATGTTCAGGGCTTCTTTTAAGATCAATAAATTCTTTGCCTATATACTTTTCTTTTCTATAAAATTGATTACTAATTTTTGAAGATCTTATAGATCTCTGGGTATCTTTAAGATCAACTTCATTGAGGATCGTACATCATTTAAGGCCACACATTTCATTCATCATCATCGCAGCGCCTTAATCATCATCATCGCTGGCGTTGTCACTGGTACAAAGTTCATTTGTTGTTGGTCTTGGGTCTCGTTTATTGTACATACATATGTACATGCAATCAAATAAAATTTTTTTTTTATTGTATAAGTTCACAGTTTCTTTGTGCGCCATTTTTTTTTTGTTCTTAAATACATATACATACATATATGTATACGTTTGTATATGTAAATACATATATGTACACATACTTAAAGCGTTTCGGGTTCTTTATTTGAAATTTATTTAATGTTGTTTCTTTTTTTGTATTTACTTTTCCGCTTCTAATTTTAATTATTCAGTTGCGAGGCTCAAAAGTCGCGAGCGAGTTTGTTTTTTAATTCTTGATGTTGTCGTTGTTGTTGTATTTGTTGTTGCTCCCCTAGTTTTTTCTTTCTTTCTTTTTTTTTTGGTTTGTTAAATACGTCGTTTAAGTTGCTCTTGGCTGGGGCTTGCTTTGTTTTCTTTCGAACTGCGACGCAAAAAATTTTGCGAAATAATTTTTCGTGTGTGTCTGTTTGGGTTCTTTTTTGTTTGCCCGAGGCTTTAAGCTAATTAATAATTAGGGACACTAGAGCACTGACACATGCACTGTTTCTGTTGCTTATTTTCTTGTATTTTTTTGTACTAATTAATAGCACTTTTTGATTGTAAATGGAAGCCGAAGTGGAAGCCTAAAGCCTGCCTGCCCGGCTTTCCCGCTGCTGTTCCTCCTCCACCCTCTCTAGGAAACCCTTCAAGCAGTGCGGCCAGGCCAGACAGACAGACAGTCCTAATTCCGCTGGCCACTCCGCACACTGCACACCACGCACCACACCACACCACACCACACTCTCCACACACTCCAATCCTATTCCCAAGTGCTGAGTCCGGCTCGCCGCCTCCTCCTTCTTTTCGTTGGCGCTGTCGGTGACGTACTGAAACAAATGCCTCACGAAACTTTAGTTTGCGACCGAACAACGACACACGCACACACAGCCGCACGCCCAACACACAGATACACCGACAGAGATACAGCAACAAGTATGAATGAATGAGCGGCTGCCTCTGCCTCGCCTTTCCTCGGTTGCCACCTCTGCCGGCGTCGCTGTGAGTGTGAGTTTGCATGTAATGGTTAACGCCACACAGCCCCAAGGCCGCAGAGGGGGGATTTCGAGGGAGCTTGCTTGCTGAGAATCTAAAATTTGTAGCCTGCTCCGACGTCTGCTCGGTGTTCTCAAAAAAAAAAAAAAAAAAAAACAGCAAACAAACCTTCAGATACACACAGACACACATAGCCGATAGTCGCTTTATCTCGTTCTGGCCTCTGGCAAAAGCTTAGCTGCTCGGGAGCGTACGCTTCTGTGTGTTGGTGAGCGGCGTCTAAGCACAGCGAGAAATTTTCATTAACGAAACGATCGAAAGCAAAATGGCGGATTTGGCAAGGCAATCATAACGGTTATTCGCTGGAAAGGGGTTTTAGGGAGCTTTTCTTTATGTGTGGCAGGATATATTCGCAAAAAGGGAATTTTGTAGTTCATAAATATAACTATTTTCTTAATGTTATACTTGGATTATCCCAGTTCAGATTATAGAGGGATTGTTTAGGGGATTCCTATAAGTTTTAAATGTACATTCTCAGAAAAATCCTTTAAAAAGTATTTTTTTCAATTATTAATATTTTATTTCCTTGGAAAACTATCAATTTGAAAGTTAAATATGATTCTCATTATGATATTTTTAGTCAAATCATTAAATTCATATATTAACAGGTAAAAAGTGGCAATGTATTACAATTTTAATCCACCCAGTAGCTTAGTTATAAATAAATATTACATTTGATATGTATAAAACACAGCAGGTTTACTCTTAATTGACATTTATTAATATCAAGCGCTTAGCGGATCAGACTTTAATAGATATGATCATGTATCCGTACATGTAGCCTTTAGGCAAACAATAATTAATTGTAAATGCTACTATTAATAAGCGTAAAACGAGTTTATTTTTATTGATATCACCATTGTAAATTGTTTAGTAATCAATGCTAACTGGAATTACTTCAAGGCGATCTTATTGATTCTTATTGTTTCTCGATTAAAAGATAAATCTTTAGCCTTTCAGATACTTTCAAAGGTGATGAGAAAAGCAATAAGAGTTTATGATTTTCTCATAAACGAGTTCTTTAAATGTAATATAAGGGAAAATAATACGAAAATAATTTATTTTTAAAACCTGAAGATCTAAACTTGCTGTAAAGAAAGATGTCAGAAAAAGGGTTTGTTGCTTTCACAACAGTTTTCTAAATCATTTAAAAATAAAGTATCTTTTGTATTTTCTTATTTTGTCATTTGTGCGAATGATGATGTTTTAAAATAAAAGCCTTAAGTTACAAATGTTTTCTGAATGATATTACCAACAATGTTTGCTGTTAGATTTCTAACTTTTTGAAAATTACAACCTTTTACCTTAAAGGATATCGGAAAGAGTTCCCTAAAAATTAAAGTATTTCTTATTCTCAACACAAAATCTCGACTTAAACGTAAACTTCTTATACCTCCCAACTTCTCAGACTTTCTGCGCAGTGTAAAGATTCACACACACAAACGATCAAAAGGCAGCCCCGAAAAGAACAACAACAAAAGGCTGAAGAAAAAGGCAAAGAGGAACGAATTCCTATGGCAGTGGCAGTGGCGTCGCACCAAGGGGCCCATTCCACAAAGAGGCAAAAGTGGCAGGCATACAGTGAAGACCCGCTGATGAGGAAGAAGACACAGGAGAACCGGAACCAGTCAGTGTGCCATATGAAATATGTGTAACATCAAGCTCATATCACAAGCGGAGCGACGGCGACGTTGGCAGCTACAGATACAGATACAGGTCACAGATACAGATACGGATACTACGGATACTAGAACCCAATGCCTGTATGCGTGCGAGAGGGCTCTCATGTGCGGCTGTATGAGTGTGTGCCATTGCCATGGGGGCAAAAATTTTCATCTAGTAGGCATAAAATTGAAAATTAATTTCAGATCAAATCAAATGGCACTCACCCTTTGAGGAAATTCATAGAAAAAACAGGGTCTACTTAGAAACATTCTTGGGAATATCAATTATATGGCTATAAATGAAATCCTAAAGATTTTATAGAACCCAAAAATAATCCAACATTCCCCGAATCCCTTTTGATATCACGAACTGCCCTTCGGCTCCTTCCTTCAATTATGAATTTGATCCTAAATGCTTCCGAGTTAATTAAATGCCTTAATAATAGTCCACGTGCTGCCGACTGCTGACGTAAGGGTCGTTGTTGGGCAGCAACAAAAGCAAAAACAATATAATAATATTAACAACGACAACGACAACGCATAGGGGCGTGCACAACCATCGAAAAGCCATACATAAGCACTATAACCACACACACAGATACTTTGTGTGCCATGGTATTTTTTCACTTGGTTTTTCGGAGCATTTCTCACACACTCAGAAATGAGCCAAGACTCTCCCCAAAAAAAATATTTAGCACATATATTTAATTATTAAACATTTTAAATATATAAAACCCATATAAACCATTACTAAACAGAACTTTTAATATGCTGAAGTTTCCTTAACTTTAATGGATTTCTCCTATTTCTTGGGGTTTCTTTTTGGACCCCCAAAATTCTTGGCTCATTTTTTTGTTTTTGCGGAGAGCGCATCACGTGGTCAACCCCACCACCACACACATTATCCCCCCAAAAAAAAAAAAACAAACACACGCAAAAAAAAAACCCCACCACAAGCACACACAAGAGAGCCACCCGAAATTAGCAATAATCTCACAAAAGAGCGCAAAACTCAGACCCGAAAAAAAATAAAGAAATACTCACAAAAACAATTTAAACAACAACATATATGAAATACAAAAACAATAATAAATGAGACCAAAATACAAAATGGCCGTCAGGTGTAGAAATTTATGTTTTTTGTGGACGTGTTCACTTCCAGATCCGAGTATAACTTTCGGCCATTTTGTCGTCTTCCATTAATCGATGGAATTTGCATAATCATAAAGTGCTCGAATTACACGGCCATGAATCGGAAGTATTAACCCAAATATACATAAATATATACAATTAATATCCACACAATAAATGGCAAAACTACAAAATGGCGGAGTCGCAGAAAAGCTATAAAACGCCTCGAATAGCTTCTCTGGTTTCTTGTTTATGTTGGAGATATATAATTTTGTTATGTAATCTGGCCCTTAAATAATATTTTTCCCATTTTCGTTTGTTATTTGAAGTTGCATACAAAAAATAGCATTTTCCTTAAAGGGGATATTTTGTTGACAAACAAATGAAAAACATAAATATGAATGAATGGGAAAGTGTTTTTGGAGAGGCATTTAGACTTTTCTAGATGAAATCAATAATTGAACTTTTTTATTTTATCATATAAGGGGTCTAGGAGTTGCCTGAAATATTTTATTATTTAAATCTTTTAACTTTTTGAGATATATATTGAAAATTAAGTGTTTCTTCTAATAAAAATAAAGCTTAGGAAATCACAAACTTGTATTAATATGTAAGAATCTAATTCATAGAAGTTAAATACACTTTTTAAATCACTTTATCAACTCGTTAAATATGGCATAAAATTATTAAAATATTTACCCTTAAGTTCTTGTTCAATATTTTCCTTAATTTTGTCCTAGAGAATAAACTACAATTCCCTCTTTTAATTTCTTTTTCTGACAATCAAGGCAAAGAAAAGCTGTTGGAAAATCTTCTCCAAATTATTCTCCTAAATTTTTTAATAGAGTTCAATAGAGGTTTGAGACCCTCATCAGAAATGGATAAATTAATTCAATAAATTGAGCTTCAATTTTGATTAGAACTTGTCAACGCTTGTCAATATAATAAGGGGTTATTGAATATCGTTTAAGTTATGGCTTTAGGGAGGTTTGCTCGTTGATAAAGATAACTTGCACTTTAAAGAACATTAAAAGATATTGAAATATACAAAAATTCTTTAAGCTACTATGAAAATAGTGCCTCAAGTGCCACCGTGACACATTCCGCAAGCATTAATTAGTTAAAAAACAGAACTAGCTGAGTGGGAAATGTCGCAAGAGTTGGCCGGTGCATATAGTTACATCGATTAGACTAGGTTTAATCACATTTGACCCCAATAATTGGCATGCCACAAGTTTTTAGATACACGCCACATACACTGCCCGCACTCGTACACCTCACAGTACGTTCTGCTGCTGCAGCGGCATTTGCATCCGAAAGATTCGACGCCAGACAGACAGCGACAGCCTCCATTAAAATGCCCCACTAACTGCATTCCAAGAATTTACAAGTCAAAGATCGAATGTGCGCCGCCTCAAACGATAGTGCCCCGCCCCCAAAGGCCCCCCCCTCTCAACCCTCTTCCATACTCCTCCGCTGCTCTTAACCCCCGAAAGCCCCAACAGCCGCCGCCAGTTAGCATCAATAGCCCATAGGCCACAGATGCATTGTGTCCGAGCGAGGAGAACTGTGTGACTCCAGGGCCACCGTTGCGATCAGCAGACAACAAAGACTCAAATTGAATAAATAAAGCGCAAGATTTATGCATACGAAATTAATAAATTGAAATATATGTGTACAATAAGTATTAGGCGCCAACAATGAGCGCTGCATCGAGCATTTAATTTTAATTTTAATGGGAATGGGTAGGGGTATGGGGGGTGGGGTGTGGGGTGTGTGGTGTGTGGTGTGGAGCTCTGGGGGCTGTGTTGCACCCATCCCAGCCAGAGTTTATCAGTGACCGAAACCAGAACCAAAGAACTGAAGACAAAAAAAACAGGGGAGATTAACACACGCATGGGGCAGTGCTACAGTGCGAGAAACCAGATATGAATTATGTGCGATAAGGGCCAGAGAGAGTGCATTGGTGTCAAAAAAACAAGAATGGAATGGATCGGATTCGGCTTGGACTGGGAGGATCATCGCCTTGCACCGCACCTCGCATACCCTCGGTGATCTATGCCTTAGGCTGGCGATGATGGATTTACTAGCATTAAAATTATCAGTTGATGATGGGAGGAAAGGAGATTCTGGCAGGAGGTAGATGGTTCTTTGAGATCTCACAAAGAAGTTGGATGAACTAAAGAATATGTTTAAGAAGGATATGTAACATAAGGAAATATTAATCAATCTTTTAATATTGAAAATAGCTTCTAAAAAGGCTAAAGTTTAATATTAAGAGAAATTAATTGATACTTTTTTAATTGCAAGATTGTTTTTAATTTTTAATAAACCTGTAAGAAAAATTTAAATAAAATCTTTTGAAATATAGATACTTCTTAAATTCGGTTTTACTAAACAATACAAATATATTTTAGAGCAATCTTTAAGAATATTCGCTTATTTATATTATTATTTATAGAGACTTCTTTATATCGCCTTTAATTAAAAAATCACTGGGTTTATAAAGATATCAATTTTTCTTGTAGAATAAGCTTCTGACTCTCAAAATATCAAAAAAGGTATAATTATAGTTCTTAAACCGATATTCTTACCCTTAACTTAAATAATCTGAATGAAAGGAAACAAATGCAACCATAAAAGTAAATAAAATAAATAAATATCCTAGTACTCAATTTTATATTGATTTAAAACCTTTAAGAAGAGTAATATCAAAGAATTTTAAAATATAGTTACCATGAATATATAGTTCTGTACTATTTAGTAATATTTTCACAGTTAACTTTTTAATGTATTTTCAATCAAAACATTTTTCTTAAAACTGCAATGTAAAGAAAATATTTTTTCATACAAAGTTATGTATTTAAAAACTTCTTGTTTAAGCTTCCATACAATTTAGCTCTTGGGATGAAAGTAGCATTTTTTTTTTTTAGATAAGTATGGCTTTTTCCCCTTTAATATTGATCTGTATAGCAGTTTTTCCCAATTTCCAAGAGAAAGAGTATTCAAGAAGGTCTGTCTCTGTGGGCTTGAGTTTGGTGCTTTTTGTTTGGAGTGGCGGCTGAGTGATGAAATGCACGGTGCAGTGTGCAGAGGAGATACTGTGCATATATAGTAGTATAGAGAGTATGGTGGTATAAGCCAGATCAGAGATCCGACGTTGTGGACGTTGGCAGCGGCTGCAACTGCAACGGCAGCCGAGACAGCGACGTCGCAGCGACTGCAGCAAGTTTTATGAATGAACTGAAAGGCAACTGCAGCAGGCAGCAGGCAGCAGCAGCAGCAGCAAGCAGCAGCGGCAACAAGACGAGACGGGAGATAGACGGCGGCGGAACGGCTTGTGAATGGCAAAAGGCGAGAGATCGAACTATTGTAATTACTACGAGATTATGCAAAATGCATATGCAATTAGTGGCAACTCCCCGCAGCCACCCCCTCTCTGAGTCACGGGGCAACTGGTTTGACTTGACTTGCCTTGGCGGCCTGAGAACTGAAAAAAAAAAAAACTGAACGCTGGAAAAGCGAACACAGAAAAGTCAAGACTCAAGACCCAAGACTCTAAGATTCAAGACCGAGAACAAGTACAACGGCGAGTGCTGCTCACCCAACTCCGATATGAAGTCATGTGATTGGAATTTCTGTGCCGTTGCCGATGACGAACTACCAATCGAACTACAACACAGAAGCTCTAGAAGATTGTGCAATTGCCGTAGTGGCCCAACCTGTTTCAGTGCCAAGAGAGTATCTCCCAGATGCAGATGATGCACCCCAATAAATTCCTCGCTCCATTGTCCAACTCCAGCACATTCCATTCTTTGAAAGCCGATCAATGCCAAGTCAATCTATATATAATGAAACGAAGCCGAAGAATACAATTTTCTGGGCCTATCAGTAAAGAAAGAAAGAAACCCAAGGAGGGAGGAAAAGGCACACTGATAATAATGTCGCCTGCGAGAATTCCTTTAGCGGCATTTAAGGCCACTTAATTATGACCCCCGCCCTGAAAGAAATATATAAAAAAGCAGCAGCAGAAGAAGAGCCCAATCCTAAATTCCTGGAATTTCGATTTTGACTCTGGTTAAATAACCAACTGCTGTATTTGTACATGTCGCCGCCAGTCTTGGGTTCACTCGAGGAAAAAACTGGTGAATGCATTTTTAGGGAAATGCATTTCAAGGCTTTTTTAATATTTTAAAGAAATAGGAATATTTATAGAAGAATATATGAGGTGTATATAATAATAATACTGATCATTTTCTATGAAAAAAGTATGAGAAAAGTAAGGTAATTCGGGCTCTAAATGTATCTTTAAGATAGTTATCTTGTAGAAAGTATAAAATCTTGAGTTCAAGCAAATAAAATGTGTTTTCAATTTATTTTGAATTAAATACATTAATTGAAGGATCTTCCAGGTTCTCTATTAATCTGGTTCTATAAGTCATTTCCTAATTAAATTCACTTTTAGCACATTATCCTTATCCATTTTTCTTCAAGTGTCTGCCAACTGCAACTCTAGGCTGTTGTTATTGTTAGCCATTGTTTTTTTATGGCCTGGCCTACGATTGTCCACCAAATTGGCAAAAAAAAAAATAATAATAATAAGAGAAAAGAAGAGAAGCCCCAACATCATAATCCTTGGTATGGGATCCCAAGATTGCAGACTGAGGAGTCTCTCTTGGAGACTTGGTTCGATGAACCAATTAGATCAAACAACTTACACCACTCACAGATACACACACACACACACACACACACACCTTTACTGGGTGCAACAATACAACAATAATAATAACAACAAGAAGATGGGGAAGAACAACAAAAAAGAATTCTTTACGATCGTCGCTCCGGTGCACGGTCATCAAGTCAGCTCGTTCAACATTCAAGAGGCATCGATGATAATATTCATTCATTTGATCAAACCGCCAAAGACGAAGGAGACGACGAAGATGCAGACAACGATGGGAGACGACGACTTTCATTATGGGGCTCTCCCTCCAAGCCCCTCATGCTCCATTCTCCAGCTCCCAGCTCTCAGTTCCCTGCATCATCCACATGCACGTCCACCTCCTCCTCGTGGGCGACCGCCCAGTCCAAGACCAAAATTCAAGCACGGCAAGAAGGGAAATGCTCGTACGAAAACATATTGCCAAAGTAGCAGCCAACAAGAAAAGCAACTACGGACAACATGAAGAATCCCAACAGCAGCACTATGCATCATTACACGTCAAGAAATAAGTGGGGGAGGCCTTCTAAAAGGATTATTTGTTATAAATAAAAGGATAAAAGGCTGCAACACATAAGTAAAATTATTTTCAAACTAAAATTTGCAATAAATAAGTTCAAAAAGTAATAATTCTTATATTTCTTTTCAAATATTTTATCCATTTATTTGTATATCCTTGCAGGATCTTTGAGTCAGAACCTTGTAAGTTAGTTAAGGAAACATTTCCTAATAACAAATCTTATTCTTCCTTTATATTTTATTTGTAAATATATAAATATAAAATAGATTTAGTTTGTATCTTTCAAATCCTATCTTAATAAATTTTTTAAAAATTCGACTAGGCAAAGAAATATCTTTAATGATCACAACAATCAATCTTAAAGACCCATAAAAATACCTTAAAAATATTTGTTATTTCTCGACTTGTCCTTGTTTTTTAATTTAATATTTATTAAAATTTAAAACTTCTTTCTTAACTTTTATCGCAGTGCACTCAATCGACACATTCACTTATAGGTCTCAAAATCGATGAGAAAAAGGAATATGTTGAACGGGCGGTGGCGGCGTTCGCTTGTAGCACGGCTCAAAACTGCTGTCCGTTCGTCCATCTGTATGTCCCCGTGTCCGCTTGTCCGCATGTCCGTTGTTGTCCGTTCACTCACATAGATACTCGGGCCACGGGACACGCACCGCACCGAAAGTGCATATGTATGCAGACGAAGCAAAGACCTCTTTTTAATGTATTGCAATTCCAAGAATTTAGGAAGAGGAACGTGAGAAACTTTGTTTTTGTTATTTTCTTTTCTTTGCATTTCATTTCAAGATACGATGCCGATCTCTGACTCCCTTCCCCCGCCTTGGCCCTGCCCTGTCTCTCTCCCACTCGCCGCCGTGTTTACGTCTCGAAGTCCAGGTTTTGGGAGTGCTGATAACCTGGCTAGTTTTCTTGGATATTCCATGGATATAATGTCTTTTAAAGGGTCTAAGGATATATAAGAATCCTGGCTGAGATTATAGTATATTTATAATTTTAATAAAATTATCTTGGCTATAAAGTTTTTAAGATTTCATAAAAGAAAACCTTTAAACTAGGAAATTATAAACTACTCTTCCTTTTTTTTAGTTCTGAATCATATATAAAATCTATATAATATATATATCAATTTCAAAATTCCACCTTTTTTGGATCCATTTTTTCGGTAATAATACACAAATCTGTATCCTATAGATACAAAAGTATCTTCTAACTAAATGCATTTTCCAACTGCTGCAAATGATGACGTCGACTTCTTAAAATAGTTTTTAAATTTATTGTTTAAACATTGTGTTGCAGTTTTTTGGAGATACTGCAAATTCTTGCCAATTTAAATATGTATTCATTTAGGTTTTTAAATAGGTTTTGAACTATAATGTCCTTCTTGGTAATAGAGTGATTTTAGATTGTTCTTCAGAGTTTTAAAATTGTTAAGATTTAAGTTGAAGCTAAATAAATGAATATATCTATTTTTTAGGCTTTATTTTTGAGACTTTAATTATATTCCTTAAGATTTTCTGTATATTCTTTGGAGCTTAATTTTCTTTAATTTAATTATTGGAAATTTATTATTTCAGCTTTCCTTCAGATCACTTCAACTGGGCATCCCTGTCTTTTGGGTGCCCAGGCTCGTATCCGAAAGTCAACGACGCGTCTTCGTCTTGGTTTTCGTCGTCGGCGGTGGCTATTACTCTTACATTGCTCCTACATCAGGTTTTGGCCATGGACATGGACTTGGGGATTTGGGAACTGGTGGGGACTCGTGGACGCTGCTGCTTCTGCTGCCTCAGTTGGCGTCGCAGTTGCAGTTGCAGTTGCCGTTGCTGTTGCAGTTTGCAGAATGCCCCAGACCCAGACATTAATATTGTATACACTTAAAATTCTTTGTGGAATTTCGGTGCCAGCGATTCCCCCCGGCGGGTGCCCAGCCACCGAGAGTGGGCCACATGTCTGTGTGTGTGTGTGTGTGTGTATTTGCTGCAGCAGACTTGGCTAATAAAGCCGGCGACAGGAGAAAGCCAAATTCCGAGAGCACAACATTGTAGCACTCCTCCTTGGGTGGTGCCCGGTGCTGAGGTAAACAACGCCGGGAACTGGTGGTCAAAAGTGGAGCTGGAGCTGCATTTAGTTATTCTGTTTGCTTGTCAATTGCTTCTTCTTGTTTTCTTTCTTTTTTTTTTTGCTTTTATTTTTTGCATTCACTGTGATTTTTGCCAAGTGTATGCATGTGTATTTGTTTGTCGGTTTGTTGTGCGTGTGCTGGGCACATTTCTTTTGGGATGCCGCTGATCGGTCCCTGGTTTGGATTCGGACTGGAGACGGGTCTGCAAGGGGAGACCTGGGGATGTGGCTGTGTGGATGCCTCCGGAATGTGCATAATTTTTTTTTTCGTTTTTAGGGGGTAGCAAGAAGGGTTTTCTGTTTTTTTTTTTTTTGAAGTTTTGTGCGAAATATGGCTCAATAATTATATTTTAAATAAAAGGATATGAAGAAATTCCAAATTCTGATAAGGATTAGTTTGGGAAACAATTTTATTTTTTAATATAAATAGGAATAGTAATAAAGTAAATATTTTTTGAATTCTTAGACAAGCCTTTGTTACACTTTTTACCAAAGATCTCCCATTTTTGTGAACTTTATTAAATACAAATATTTAATAATTATGTAAGGAAGCTACACAAACTTCCCTTTTCTTAAATATGATATTTTTAAAGTAAATATTTAACTTATTTTATAATTATTTATTCCACGATATTCCCCCATTCGATTCCTGATCCTGCAGCATTCTTGCCGCTTTGGCTTGCTTTTCTTGACTGATTTTATTTTTTTTGCAGCTTTTTATTTTTTGTTTTTACCTTTTTTTTAACCTTTTACTGTGTGGCGCAGGGCAGCAGCGACAAAATAGCAGAATCCTGTTGCCATGATCGTTAACAAGATGCCGGAGACAAGGCAAGGGGTTGGCAGCAGGATGGAGATTGCCCGGACGGAATCTGGAATCTGTGGGAGCTTCGAAAATGTTGGCGGCAGCCAAATTAAATAGGCGCAAGCGCTTTGAGTTAGCCACGAGTTGTCTGAATCCAGAATGGGGTTCGATGATGGTGTGTTATTGGGGCTTAAAAAGGGTATATTGTTTTTGAGAGAAATTCTAAAGAAAAGCCTCAGAGGAAAGTTGGATATTTTTAGCTATGAATAAGAGCTGCAACGATCTAGATATTAGAAAAAAAAGAATTAGAGCTAAGGAACTCTCTTTTCTAACTTAAATGTAATAGAAATTTAAACAATTGCTCTACAAAATATTAAATAAAAAAATTTTCTTGCCAAAATTCATATTTTTCAATTGTAAATAATTACAAATTAATAATGTTAAGAGTTTAGTTTTTAACTTAAAATTCAGGTATCTGATAGTCTGTAAAATTTCTTCCTGTTGGCGTTGTTGTGGTTGAATTTTTGCTGTTTTAGTTGTTGTTCTTGTTGTTGCCGCTTTTGCGAGTTGTTTGCGAGTTGATTGTCCTCTCACCTCAAGTTTTTGGCCTGAGCTGCTGCCTGGAATGCTGCCTTACGGGTAGAGAGAGAGAAAATCTTCTCACCTTTCTGATCTCGACAGGGGGATGGGGTCTGGGCAGGGGGAAGCAAGGAGGCTGCAGGCCCAAAGGATCGAGATGCGGTTCGTTCTTGTTTTTCTTTTGAATTCAGCTTTGTGTGTGATGCTGCTGCCTTTTTTTTCGGCGGTACTACTTGGCGTTCTCGAAAGTATGTGTGAGTACACAGGGGCACTGAAAGAACTGGAAGGGTCCTAGAATAAGGATTTAGACAATTTTTACTATTATGTGGTGGCAAGAATTTTAATTTAATTGTACATTTTTACTTAGGGAAATCGCCAATTCCAAGATATAAAATTTGTAAGGATTATAATTGTCTAACGTAGTTTAAGTTTCTTCAAAAAGCTACCACTTTCCACTAGATTTGGTTAATAAAAAGTTGAAATATATTTAAAAAAAATATATATATATTTTTAACTAATACCTAGATATTTTTTTAATGCATTTTTAATGAACTATTTTCTCATAGATTCGCTAAAACATTTATACAGAGCCGTAGAAATAAGGTAGATTTAGTATAAACTAATCTAAAATTTATAAATATTTCTAAAAACTCCTATACAAGTCTTAGTTTTATGGGAAATACTTATTTTATTAATTATCTTTATAGGAACTTCCACTCAGCATTACAATTATTAATTATTCAGCAACCAATAAGCATTAATATTCAATTTAAAGGATTTTCCCTAACAAATAAGATTTCTTGTAGTGATCCCCGATTACCATGCTTCATATTAATCCCCATACCATACCAATATTTTCTCTCAGTGGCCGTGTATGCCGTTCATTATGATTATTTTGTTTGGCTGCCTTTGGCCTGTGTGCAAAAATCCGCACATAATCTGGCAAAACCAGTAGAACAACAACACCAAAGGATGCGGACAGCTCTCGGGCTCATTTATAATACGAGTGCTAGTATGTGTGTGTGTGTGAGCCAAAAAGGCGCAAAATCCCTTGCCTTACCTCCTCACCGGTCCGTCTGGCTTTTTATCTGCTTGGGATTTCGCCTTTTGTCCTGCTCAACGCATTCGAGTTTTCCCAGAAATGTTAATTATAATACTCACAAACATACATAATTACTCGCATTTCGCATTTCGCTGCCGTAGTTCCCATCTTCAGCTCCGCCAATGCCGCCATCTCCCATATCCTGTTTACGCGGCGGCGGCGGCGGCTCTGGATCCTGTCCGCCTGTCCGCCGATTGTCCGTTCTCGTTTATTAATGCGCCAAATAAATTTGCATGCTATGCACATTTTTTTTGTGTGCCGTTCATTAATGCTTCTTGTTTACTTATATTTTCGAATATTTTCTTTTCTTTGCAATTTTTCGGGGTTCCTTTTCAGGGATTTGTTGGGCCAATCGAAGGAAGGGTTTTTCGGTGCGTGTGAATTGTTCAGATAAGTAGGGGAAATATCAACAGTGCATTACAATAAGGATAAGGTGACATTTCAAGGCTATAATTAGGGTCATCAGGAAGAATTTGTTTAATTGTTATTAAGTTTATTATTTATAGGAAATTTCTTTGAAATATTTCAAGGGTTTTGTGTGAAATCATAAATTCTATTCTTATTATTTAACAATTTTAATATCAAAATAAACCTTTGTTACAGAATTTCTTTTAGGATTCTATTTTCATGAATCTAAATAAGTTTATTTTATGAGTTAGTTGAAAAACATTGTTTAATTTAATATATTTTAAAGAATTCTATTATTATTATAATTATTTCATAATATATGATATTTAATCTGAAAAAGACAAGTAATTTGATTTGAATTTTTGTTTTATATAACTAAATAATATGGAAAATTGTATGTATTAAATAACTTACAGAAAATTTAATTTAGAGCATTTATTCTTCTATAAATTTTCAAAAATAACAAGTTATTTAAGCATTTTTGTAGCATTTCTTGTAGAATAACTACAAAAAATCATAGAAAAAATAACAAATCATAATCATCATTAATAAAATGGCGTATTTATAATTAAAATAAATAGAAATAATTTAATAATAAAAAACCCTTAAAAATTTAGAAAAAGCTCCTTTTAAGTTCAATTATTTTGAGGATTATGTAATTAAATAAGAAAAAAGAATTTAATATTAGCTCAAGCAATCAACGAAAATTGAATTTGTCAATCAATACTCAATATTTAATTGCTTAATTGACACAGAAAAAAAAATAACAAACTGAAAAACAAATGCAAGGCAAAAGCCATAAAGTTTAAACAATTTGTTACAACGCAGTTTTTAAGTTTTCTATGAAAATTTATAAAATCGCCGCCATTATGTTTTTTGCCGTTCGACCCCCTCAACACCACCGCCACCCCTTTGGCGTTCTCCCGCTCTCCCAAAAACCCCAAACTAGAGAGAGAGAGATCGAGGCCCTCCCACTTGCCCCCCCCGCGCAAAAAATCAACAGCAACAACAATAAGAACAACAGCAAGAATGTCAAAAACTAACATAAACCTTAACGATGTCTCTCACACAGATACTCTGCATATGCCAATTGATCGCTCACTCTCTCTATCGCACACACAGGCGCCACTTTATCACCTACTCACTCACACAGCCCCCCATGAAAGAGGTTTGTAGGTGTGTAGGTGCTCTCTTTCGGGCACACTCACAGATACGCAAATACTAATCGCTGTGGAGCGACCGAACGGCAACAACAACGGCGATCACGTATTGCGCAGATACGTGAGCGTGAGATTCGAATTTGGTGCGGGAGAGCTAGCAGGGGGAGGGGGGGGGCCCAAGGGGGACAGCATCTAGGAGATGGGGGGCGGGGGCGGGGCAGGGTGGGGTTGGCCCCCACTCGCCACCCTTGCCAGCAAAGCGATAATGAACAAGCAAAAGCGACAAAGAGCTTGGTGGGGAAGTCAGGGTGGGGTACGGGGAGCCAGAGGGAGCTAGGGGGAGCCACAGAGGGCGAGGAGGTGGTGGTGGCGGAGAGAGCGAAACCAGTTGCCGTGGCACGTCGACCACATTCCAAGCGAAAGAGGTTAGACCTCTCATTTCATTCACAATTTTCAACATTCAACGTTGTTGTTGGTTTGGTTGCAGCAGCAGCAGCAGCAGCGGCGGCGGCAGAGGCCGTGGAGCAGCGTCTGCATGTGTGGGGGCCGCATTTTGGAGTTTCCACTGAGCCTGTAGTTGTTGCTGTTTTTTTCTCTCTCTCTCTCTTACTCTTGATCTTCTTTGGCGCTGGGATGCTTGGCGCTTGGCATGCGACACCCCACAGGAAAAAAAAACAACCAGGAAGATGAGAAGAAAAAAAAGGAAGAGGACACCCCAAACAGAAGACAAGAAGAAGACAAGACATCCCAAAGGGGAACAAATAAGTTAGGTTTGGGAATTGGGAATACCCTAGAATTCTGGGAAATTAAACCGTTAGCACAAGAAGATTAAAATTCCAGGGTAAGGGTTATTTTTAAGATTTTTATTTTAGGTTGATCATTCTTATATCCTTAAATCTTTTGTTGGAGACAAAAGGATTCGACTCATACTTCAAATAAATCCTTACTTCCAACCTATACCCCTTTCTCCTTTAGATGCCCCTACATGTGGAAAACTCATAAGCCCCAGGGAAAATATAAAAGGCTCTCTGGCGCCCAAGAATCCGAGGTGGCGGCTGAGGTAATGGTAGCTTAAAGCCGATCAATCGCTATCGATATGGGGTGTTTGTGCGCCTCTTGTATTGTTTATCTTTCGTCAGTGCGCCTTTCAATTCATTCCATTTCCATGTTGCCTTGCAGATAAGAAAATATAACCTGATAACGCCGCCGCACATCAAGAAAGAATGAAGAAGATTGAGGGGGGGGGGGGGGGGGGGTGGGGG
>VNJN01000172.1:0-67293 GCA_008042485.1 Drosophila mayri | reverse complement strand
GGGGTTGGAGTTGGGGGACACACAAGCACAATCCTTGACGGCAAGCGGCATTTCAAATGCTTCACAATTTATAACCTGTTTGCCTTAATTTCTTACTCAAATGGCCAACGAATTACAATAAATTCCTTAACCAGGCATGTAATCGCGTTATCATCATTATTTACAATTATAACAGCAGCACACAGGCACACCTACAAAAATATATCTGAGGAATAAAAGTGGATGATGATGAAGAAGAAACCTTTGGACTAGAATGCACCGAGAGAAAAGTATTGCACAAGTGAAGTAGAGATATTTAAAGAATTTTATAACATTTCAAGGATATCTTTGGGTCTCAGAATAAACTGATATAATTAATAAAAATATGCACCTTTTTAAATAAACAATAATTCTATAGATAAATATAAATTTTTTAACAATTAAATCATAAAAGAAGGCAAAAACCATTGTCCTTTAAAAAGTATTTAAAATGTATGCTTATATATTTTAAATTCTTATATTCTTGTCTAAGTATTGCTTTGAGGCTCAATTGAGGGTAATTTCTCTCAGTGCAGAACATAAGTTATAGATATGCACGCGTATCTCTTAGATAGTTTTGCTTGTCGCTGTGCCGCCTGTGGCATATAGCGTACATTAATAATAATAACAGCAGCAGCAACAGCAACAACTTGCATATGAAGCAGCAGCTGAAGAAGAAGAAGAAGAAGAAAGCTATGTACACATACATACATACCCACACATACTTCAGTGTTACCTAATTAAAGTTTACATCAAGTACGAAGTACGGAGAGCTTGCTGACGCTGTCGCTGCCAGTTAAAGCAGCAACAACATGATTCATTGGAATGCAAAGAATTTTTATATGTTTCTATCTACGTTGATGGCTGTTGCTTTTTACAATTTCAATATGTGTGTGCGATGAATGATTTTGTAACACAACCAAGAGAAACGAAACACCCTAAAAACATCAAGGCAAACACTGTGCATGTGGAATGCAGTAATGGGCCAACCATAACAAAGCAACCTAAAAACTATCACGGTGGAGGGGGGGGCGTGGGGGATCTCAGAGTCCGGAGAGTCCGACAGTCCCGGACAAGCGGACAGACAGACAGAGAGACGAACGGACAGTCTGTTAGTCAAATAGACAAGCAGGCAGACAGACAAACAATCCAATAGATAGACAAATAAGCTTGGCACTATTCGTATCTCCCAGATACCCCCAATCCCCAACCCCCAGCACACACACACGCACATCGAGGCAAATTATAAACGAATACGATTGGGGGAAAACGTAGGAAATATCTTCCAATCGAACGGCACTCACTAAGCAGATCAGATTAGGGATCTATCAATGGACCAGAAACAATTATGCGGATAAGGCCCCATGGAGTGGAAGTGGACGCGAGTGGAGCCAGCAAATGGTGGAGGCTCCACTGACACTTCAGATAACCAAAGACGGAGACCCAATTAAATGTTGCTTCATCCCAAAAAATTAAATCGCATTTTTAAGCAAAACAAGGATTATCTATAATATGCCATTGGAATAATTCATTGATAAAAACATTTGTTAGACAAATTTGGGCTTAGGTAACTTTATAACGCCCAAGAATATTATTAAAGATTTTAAGGAGATTGGAATTTGCTTTTAGAAAGAGTGGAATTTTATTTAAGATTATTTAAAAGAAGAACAAGCTAAGTTATTTCTAAATATTTCAAGGATATTACTATTGCTCTACTATAAAATCTAGTAATAACTTTTGATGAAGTTTTATAAATTCTAATAAATAATTCAAACTTTATAAACTTTATTAAAATATCCTGAATTTACTATAACCTAAATCTAGGATAACGTTTAGTCTCTAACAATAACAATATAAAATCCCAAAAATCTAGTATCCTCTTTAAATAAATAATTAAGGATTCTCAAAACTTTATCACCAACTTTCCCAGAAATCACATTCCCAGAATAAAATAAGAAAAAACTGAAAAGTCAATGCAATAAGAGTTCACACAACATTTATCAGAGCCCCAAATATTATCCCCGATTGAAAACCACTTTCCACTTTGTTGTTTCCATTTCCCAGACCTTGCATTTCCCAGGATTGAAGCGCTCTCTTAAGGCTGGCCAACAAATTAGTTCCAAAGGATAAGAAAATATTATGACGATCATGAATGGCATTTACAGCCATTGGACCGATCCGATTCCCAGGGAAAATATCTCACGATGCCTCTCCATGTCCCTTTTCCTCGCTCACACACGCACACCCCCGAGAGCAGAGAGTATCGATAAAAATTGATTGCATATTTACAGTAATCCCGAAAAGGTCTCCGGGCAATTCCAGGAAGCATCTTTGAGATGCCGCACTGCCGATGGCCTGGGATCGAATCTGAACGGTCGGTCAGGGCTGAAATGTGTCGTCGGGGTATACTATATATCTCGGGATCCGTACTTGTTTGTAATCAACACATCACTTCCCACACTTGACGACGCATCGCTGTCCTCGGACAGCGGCAGTCGATCCTTTGATATTGGCACACCCACACACCACATGAGACGGGGGGTATTTTCCTGCACTGACAAATTTAAGGAGGTTTTTTGGGTATGGAAATTGCTTAAAAAATATATATTTTTCTCAGGGTTTTATCTGCTTAAAATGTTAGAAATATTTCTAGCTAAGGATAGGAATATAAGGGTTGTGTTTCTAATATCTGGTTCTTATTCCCTCAATGTGTTTTTTGTCTAATTTAAATTGTAATAAAAAGGTCATATCTTATATCCACAAAAGGTAACTTCACTTAGTAAAACTTATTATTTAATTAGACAAAATGTTTCCAATGATTTATTAATTTCCATTTCAAAATTAAACAACTTTCTTCTTCATTTATCCTACCAATTTCCTTTCAGTGCACCCATAACTCCTCCTAATCACTTCACATTTGTATTCATTCTGTAATCTGTGGCACAGGAAGTTATTGTCAGCAAAAATGATTACACGCTGACAAAATCAGCCAGGGCCCATGGTGGTGGTCCTGCCCCTTCCCCCCTTCCCTCCTATATTTCTCGGAAAATCGATTCCGAGCATTAAGGAAAACATTGAATGCAAGTGACCGACCAGCCAAGAAACAAATGTATATATGGTCAAGTAGGTGCTGGTTGCCCACTGTTTTCATTCTGCCTTCTCGGGAACGCCCTGGCGATGGCAATTCAAGAACCGATCCTATAGTATCCCATTCCATCCTATCCGATCCTATTTCAAATGGCTCGTCGACTCAATGACTTCTACGAATTTCGCAACTGGTGACCACCGGACGACTGGCACCGCTTGGCTATGTCGCATGCAGAGAGCTGGCCCAGCAGGCCATCATCTTCGACCCGGGTCCGGATCGACCAGCATTATGCCCAATTTGTTTGTTGTCCCAATCGTCGCCTTTTTGAAATCGCCGACGCCTTGAATGCCAGTGCATTATTATCCCCGGAACGGGACGGGACGGGACACTTGAGAACTCCGATTGTGGCCTGTGCTGTGTCGTTGTGGTCGTCTGGCCAATGTCTGACTCTATCTTAACCCAATTTGCGTGGGTGTGGGTGTGAGTGCCTTGGCCTGTGGGAATGCGATTTCGGGGAGTTCCCACTATTTGAAATTCAGCCACCGAAAGATCGATTTATAATTGAAAAGTCACACCAAAGATGAGAGCCAGTTTGATGGGAGTTTTTCCTTACGTTTCGGTTGAGCCATGGCTTAAAATAATGTTAATTAAATAATAAAGCACGAATTAAATTGGTTACAGTAAAGATATAGTATTTGTACATAAAAATAAAGATACGAGAAAAATCTAAGGATTAGTTATGGAACAAATAAAAGAATAATTATTGAAACACTCTTATTCTACATTACAAGTTTCAAAATCTTCAAAGATTTCTAATATATATTTTCTACAATCCAATTAATAATAATTTCATAAATATGAGCCATGAGAAATATGATTCCCTTTCTTCTTGTGGCAACCAAAAATGAAACCTTAGACTTAATTTCCGCTGTGAATGGTCACGATAGACTGCATTCTCGATGAAGTCGCCGAGGTGTCAAGAGTTTAATTTTCAATAATCCCCCATATTTGGGGGGAGGGGGCCCAACCACACCTCCTAAACCCTAAACCCATCCCCCCACTCGCGACACCTCACGGGGCGCTGTAAATTGGTTTCGCACCCACGGCCAGCGCCAGTCGCCCAGCCAACTTTGTTGTCCAACTCTTTCTCACATTCTCGGCCAGGCTCGAACCGAGTGGCCTCCACTCCACACACACACACACACACCACTCTCTCCCCCGTGTTTGCTCAGCTTTTGAAGTTGCAGCGACAACATCATCACCAACCCATCCCATCCCAACCCATCCAATTCCATCGCCATCCCATCGCCGGAGCATTGTGCATTGTTGTTATGTTAAGTGCGGCTCAGCCACGGATCTGTGATCCATGGGATGAAGGCACTGAGAGAAAAGGTTGGGTGTGTAAGGTATTTTAGTAGCTGAAATTAATTTTTAATAAATAAATTTAGGAACAAAAAAAATCATTTGCTTAATCAACTTCGTTTTAAAAATGTTTTAAAGGTTTTATAAATTTTTCAAATTTTTCCTATAAAGGAATTTCTAAAAATTTAATTTATGAAATATTCTTTGTTTCAAAAATTCTAAAAAAAATGTAGTTAAATAAATATTCATTGTAAATTATTCACATATATTTTTTCTGCGTGTAAAGCCTCTTCGTTTTCTGTTTGAGTCTCCGTCTGAGTTTAAGTTTAAGTTTGAGTTTGAGTCTAGGCTGCATTTGAATATGAAAAACGTGGTGCGTTGTTGTTACTCTGCTGTCATTGGAATGCGAGGAATGCAGTTTTCCCCCGGACTCTGCCCCAGTCTCAGCCCCAGCTTGGCTTGGTTCAACTCCACCCCCCTTTCGCTTCTTTGTTATCAACAGCAGAGCCCTCATCTGCTTCTAATGTCAGATGCAGCGTTACACTAAGGAAAATACAGACTTAAAAAATATTTCAAGATATTTATTTATCATAAAATACATGGCAATCAAAGAAATATATCTTAGAACCTTTAAATAATTCAAAGGACATGTTAAAATATTAACTATAAATTCCCATTACAGCTGCTTACCGCATAACTCAGTTTAGGGAGTGTTCCCTAGCTAAATCGGGGATATAGTATAGTGGCCTGGTCCGATTTGCAGGCGGATGTCTGGAGTGGCTAATCTGCAGAGCATCTGCATACAAAGAGGGAGCAGACAAAGGCAAGGCTAATTTTTGCCGAATACGGTTGCAGCAGGCCAACCCACCATCATCATCGTCATCTTCAGCTGCCGCCCCTTGTGCATTTTCCCGCCCTCTCACCCCCTGGTTCAACATGGAAATCCCAGACCCAGTCCAACGGCCATTTTCATGCAAGAACGCGGAAGAATGACTCAAGAACTGTGCACAATAATTCGAAAATAAATGCTGAGGAAAGCAAAGCAGCAGGAGAAATCCAAAGGGAATATCTAGGCGATAGTCTATATACTCTAGACATGGAAATTCAAAACTATTTCTCTTTGATCTGACATAGATTCCAACATCATATAATTTTCGTTTTTAAGTGCCATTAACTATGGAAATCTGATCTGTTTTACTAATAAACACATCTTTATTTAGGGGAATATATTTTTAATTGTCGTCTTCAAGTTGTATAAGATGGACATTTAGTAGTGAGTCTCAAGTTAATGGTTTTTTAAAAAGAGCGAAGATATTTAAGTCCTGCTCTTTTTAAGCAATATAATACAGTTCATAAATGAGATACAAACATATTTTAAAATGGGTTAAATAAGATTTTATTTAAGATCTTCCAAAACATCCGTATTTAACATAAATTACGGCCACCTAATAATTGTTAATAAATATTTAAAAATTCATAATTAAAAACCCAATTAACTAATTAACATTTTATTAGCCAATTATAATTTAATTGCCACGCCAAAGCTTTTCCTTAAAGATTTTCCATATTATTGGAAAATGTTAATCTTTAATTAAGCATTAATTATATATTTATGGCTGATAAATAAAGTTAAAGCACCCCAAGCCTTGGTGAGGGAAAAGTGCTCATCGTTTGCATCTTTTGCACATGCAATGCCAACTTGGACGGATGTGGATATATCTTTCTGTTGTTGGCTATATTTATTGTTGTTGTTCTGCCTTGGTCTAGACCTGATCAACCACTGTGGAACTGGAAGAAGGTTGTCTGCCAACTGCCGACTGGCACTGTTGCCAGGAGCGGATCGGATTGGAACGGATGGAAGCCACCAGAGTCAGAGCCACCTTGGATCTTGGGCAGATATAGCATGGCAATGGTATGGCCAGCGACGACGACTATCAATCAAAACATCAACAGCAGCACGGAGATCAGGAAAAACTGAGAGAGGGGAGGGAAGTGGAAAAATGCTGAGGCTGGTCTAAGTTTAGCCCGTCTTTTCCTCAGATGCTAAGATGCTCAGACACTCAGATGCTCAGATGCTGATGTATCCATAGAATACACGACAGACACAAACACATATCCGAGTCCGTGATGCTGATCTAACTGTCTGTGACAAATTTTATTTCTGTAGCGGATCTGTCTGCGTTTCCCTCGGCCTTACCCTCCCCTCTTGGCCGCGGGAAAAATCTAATGTCACTTCGCAGCATATTTAAAAGCACATAAAGATGTTTTAGACAAAAATAAAAATCGAAACTTCTCAGCAACGACTGCTGCTGACCGACAACGTAGCCGCAATGATTACACTGAAGGAAAAGCAGGCAGGGAATTTTCCGAATATTTGTGCCTCAATAAAAATGTTCTCATCAAAGTTTAGGCTTGAGTGGGTTTCAAGTTTTTGTCATTTTTAGTGTGGTAACATTTTGAAAAACATATTTTATTTGCTTAGCACTAACAAGAGTTATATACATACCAAATTTCCTATAGCTAAACTTTATAGATCCTAAAATCTCTACTGTTAAAATCTTTAAGGTTCTGTACGATCTAAAAGAGGCAACAATTATTATTTTTTCTATGAAAACAATATCTAAAATAAACCCTGCCATGTACATTTAAGCTTCCTGAAGGCTTAATAAATTTTGTAAATTTCTCTTAACCAATTAAACTCATTTCCGCTCAGTGCAGTGGATCCTATCTCTCCTCCTCTCTCTTAGTCAGTCGGCTGCTGGGCCCTTGCTTCCTGCAGACCAAAACATACTCGAAAATAGCTGGCCAGACATTAATGTCTCTGGTGGTATTGGTGGCGCTACGTCAACCAGGGCTTCCTTTTGGACCAGGGCTGAACTTCCGCCGGATGTTGTCCTTGAAGAATGTCTGCTGAAAACTTAAAGCCGCTGCCTACTTTTAGGCGCCGCCGGAAGTGAAGTGCAGATCGCTAGGATTTCAGGTATTTCTCAAAGAAATATGCACATATATGAGTCATTTGGATGGGTTTATGTGGTCGCAGCCCTGGTCCCCAATATTCGCACACAAATTAAACATTGTCTGGCGGGCTGCCTCTGACCGACATCGACATCAACGTCTCGTTCTGGCAATTCTTTCGCGACGCTTTCTTTGAGTAATGGACAGAATTCGCTGAATACGCATATGTACAGACAAGGGCAATAGGATAGAGCTAGGAAATAATATAGAAATAAGAGCTATAAAAATATATAAGAGTAAACAAGGCTTTTAAGAAATCATTTACATAATCAATCACAAAATATTTGCAGTTTTCGTTTAAAAATAACCACTTTTTTGTATTAATAACTAATTATAAATCTAAAAAATATCTCATTTATTTGATTTTCCTTATGAAAGCCCTATTTCCTTGACGACAACTGTAATGAGAATGCAAATTCGAGTGAGGGGAAAATGGGGAATAGTTGTGGGTAAGCGCCTCGTACCTCGTATTTTACCGCACTGCGACGGGCGTTGGAAGATGGGAGATGGACACGGGACACGGGACATGGCTATATGCATACATACATACATACCAGATCTTTCCCAAATTCAAATTCAGATTCACTTGCCCACAAAATTAGAAATTCAAAGCAAGCGAATGGCGCACAGCAACAATAAAAAAATATCAGCAGGCAGCAGTTTTCTAAAAGTTGCGAAAAATGGGAAAAACTTTAGGGATTCACTAAGAAGTTTTTCTTTCTTAAAATGCATTTAACAAAATTTTTAATTAGTCCTTCATTTAAAAATAGCACAATTTAGAAAGTACCTAATAAAAGTGTGTTATATTTGATTACAAAATTTAATAATTTATGTATTTTTTAATCATTATTAGATTTTGTTATGGAAGCTCTTCTGTTTTTGAAAATAAAACCAAAACAGGAGCAGCCTACAAGGCTTTCCCTTTGGCATCGCTTTCTTTTCCCCCTAAAAAAAAGATTTATTTAAAGTTCTTCAGGGGGCGCTTGGCTATTACTCGAACTGCTTTCCTTTTTTATTTTTCATTTTTGACTCTTCGAGAGCATTGTCTGGGAATGCCCATCCAATCCCATCGCCCTCGAATCACCATTGCCCAGTGGTCCTCGGTCGGCGCAGGAATGCAGCAACTTCAGGCCAGAGAAGCTGCAAAAACTGAAAGGGGAGATGTAGGTGGCAATCATTTTTTGGCAGAGAAAGGGATTAAGAATAAAAAAAAAAAAACATATAATAATTATAAATGTTTAATATTAATATTCCTTAAAGGCAATTAAACTCTGAAACTTTTCAGATAAATTAAAGAGAAATTTTAAAAGCTAAGAACTATATTCAATTACATTCAGATAATTATTTAATTAAATTATTTTAGAGGTAAAAACCTTTGTTAATTTAATAACATTAAAATAATTATTTATAAGCTTCATTTTAATACATTTTAATATTTTCTAAATACTTTCTCCTAGTTTTAATTTAAATCTGCATTTATGCATCAACTTCCAGCCACATTTTCCATCTCCAACTGACTGACAGACCAAGATTCCCCTGCTATTGTGGCACATATGCATTCCATTCATCCCATATGGAGGGGATGATGATGTTCGTCGAGGAACACGAACAAGAACTAGAACTATGGCCCAATCATTACAACTCAATCATCGGTCGAAAATAGCAAATTTCTCTCAAGATTCCAAACCATTTCCGTTATTTTTGGAAGCCATTGGAGGGGTCGTCCGTCCAAATCCCGGAAGAGGGAGCCGATGCCCTAGCCAACCCCCCCTAGAACCACACTCATACCGGAACGTGGAGATCTCTCGGTGATTTAGGAACACCGAGTCCAAAGGGGGGAAAATCCAGAGGTGAAAATCCAGCAAAAGTAGAAGGAATTTATTCTATTTCGGGCATACCGGAACTGAGGAGGGCAGATACCGATTGATGTGCTCCATGCTCTCTTCCGCCTGAAGCATTCTTTTGGAAAGTGGAATTCTTCATGGTGGGCGTTGGAGCCCAGATTTTTTTTGTTGGTGTCATAAAAGCCAGCGAAATGGTAATAGATCTGGGTGTTTATGACCCAAAAGATTGTGTCACCTGGAAATGTAATCTAAAAATAATAATAGAGTGCCAGCTTAATGAGGTGAGGCCCTAAATAAATTGATTTTTTTGAATAAATATAAGAAGTAGGTTGAAATATAAAAGTTAACAGTAAAGGTTAGTATGTCTTGAAGATTGCTAAAAGTATTTCCTTCAAGAAAATCCACTTGAAAATGGCCAAACTCAAGTAAAACCGAATGTACCTTTGTCACATTCATTTGAGGCATTAGAAAACTTAATTATAATCCCTAAGGCGGAGTAGCACCACCCCAGGAGTATTATATTTCACTTTGGGCTGCTCCTGCCGATCGACTCGGTTCCCATCAGAGTCACAAGGGGTTGGGCCCCGTTGATCTTTGCCGATTTCCTGTCCTGCCCAATCGCACGTAATTGGGTGTCCCGCTAAAAAAGTCATAATCACCTGTCCATCCTTTATCACGACAAACCCGTACAGACACCTTGGGAAACCGAATCGAACCGAGGCGAGGCGAAGCAGAGCTCAGCTCAAAGCGCCGTAAAGCGATTTTTATGCACCGAGTGCATCGGACCTCGGAGAGAGAAAAGCAGAACAGAACAGAGAAGCGAACAAAACAGAAAGACCAAAGACAAATTCCTGCGTTTTTCCAGGAATTCACTCAATAAACTCAAACAAAACCCAAACATTTAACAAACGAGCCCCAGCCAAAGACCCAGCCCCATCCCGACGACGACGACCGCGCCGGCGAAGATGCTGACCAAGACGGAAGATGAGGATGGGGTACACAGTAACAAATAATTGTTTAAACAAATAGGAAGAAAAAACTAGTTTAAGGTCTTATTTTCTAGGCAACTTTTAAAGAGGTTTTTTTTTAATATTTAAAAACCAAGCATTTCAATCTGTAAGATATACGAAGGTTTTACTTAAAATTGCTTAAAAATTGTCTTAAAACTATGCTTAAAACTAACAGAATTTACAGTGAAAACTGTAATTAATTTGTAATATTTAATAATATAAAGATTTCCCCTATATTTTCCGTGCACAAACCGATATCTGGGCCCTGGGCAGGAGGACTCAGGAGATGAGAGGAGACGACCATGCGAAGCGCTGAGCAAAACACAAAATAAACCAAAAAGCTGGCCAGGAATTTCAAACAAGAACACCATCACAGTGCTATTGCACTCCCAGAAGTTGGAAGTGAAGCGGTCATAGCGCACAGTGGTTAAACCAGGGATTTATATGGAGTATATAGGATTGGGAAATACTCTCTAAAGATGTTGAAAAGGGTAAAAAATATTTTGAAAAATATTCCATAAATTTAGGAACAGTAAATAGTAGTTTTAAATAACAGAAATTTAATAGAAATGTTTAACAAAATTTATTATACAACTTGAAAATTGTTTTTTTAGTTGCACATCTGTTTGCATATTTAATTGAGAATTAAATAAAATTAATCTTTTATTTTTCGCGAAGTTTTTAATTGGAATTTATCAAACTTTCAGCAATCACTGGAGTTTTGGGAATCTTGTGACCTTAAGTAGACCTTAAATATTCGATTTCTTTAAATCTTTATTTAACTATATTTAACTATAATAATAAATAATAATAAATATCAGTAAAAATTGAATAAATTAAAATAAATAAATTCTTATTTCTTTAAAGAATTTAAAAGTTTCTTTTAATTGTTAAAACTTACACACACCGTTGAAACCCTAGTAGAAGTAATCAATAAAATAACAATTAAGGGCAGTAGTCCCTCTATAATCCCTAGTTCCATCTCGACCTAGGTCATCCATATTCATTAAGTCTCCTCCATGCCACCTAATGAACTCTGGTTTCCTATAATTCGAGACCCAGCTGAAGGCAGCCACTCCAATTGCCAAAGTTCTGGTGTCAGTTTGTGGTGCAGTTCCAAAAAGGAGATGCGATGGCAATGGCACAGGTAAATTGCTGACCAGCAGGATGAGGAGGCCACCTCCCTGGTCCCTGGTCATTCTAGTGGGCGAGCAGACGCTGGTTGGGAATCCAAGTCGGGGAGGCAAGAGGCAGTGGCCGTCTGGCTGCATTCCAAGTCACACAGGAGAGGAGCCCCCAACAGCACCGAAACCCAAGAGCTGAAAAGAAGTGGAAGCAGTAGAAGCAGCCAAACCTAATCCGACGACGACGACGACGACTCCAACTCCCGGCTCTCGACTCCGTTGAGATGAGGAGTTGTCGTGCCAGGAGAAACAGGAGAAGCTGGGAGCAACACAAAATTCAGTTTTTTTGCACTGAAGGAATAGAATTTGAGGCTTAAAATAAAAATTTAATTGATCAGAAATGCTAGGAAAGTCACTAAGGATTTGAAAACAAAAAGAACAAAAGTTTTAAATAATTTTCTATTAAGCAGATTTTTAAATCATTTAAGAATAGTATTTCTGTGAGCTCATTAACAAACAATTTTGTTAACCATTATTTATTTTATTATTTAGTACCAAACACAATATTGTTCACAGTGTTACGGCGATGGCGCTGCCGGTGCGGTACTTTTGCTTCTGCTGCCGCTTCTAAAAACTCCTCTAAAAATTATTTATTAACATGGTAGAAATTCGCAAACAGGTTAAAACGACCAATCAAAACAACAAGAACAACAAAACTGAAAAAGCGGCGGCAGCCAAAGACCCAAAGTGCAGATAATATTAAAAGGCAGTCAGGCAGCCAGCCGAAGTTGGAGTTGGAGTTGCCAGTGCCATGGATGAGGAGGAGGACGAGGCGCTTGAGGAGACTGAGACTGCGGCTGAGACTGAGACTGAGGGGGTGGAGGAGCTTTTGGCCCCGACTACTACCAACCAAGACCAGACACATTTCGAAAAGGGCCAACACGAAATTCCAGGGGAGTCGTTGACTCGCCGCCTTCGGTTGGTTACTTTTCTTGGGAAAGTTTTTGTTGAAAGTTGGACAGTAACTGAATTTTGCCGTTTTTGTTTTTTTTTTGTTTCTGTTTTCCAAGAGTGTGTGTTTGTGTTTTATTTTGTTTTTCTGCAACCTCCAAAGCAGCCAAGTTGGGCTTGGGGGCGCGATAAGGTGGCATAGAGCAGAGCAAACAAGCTTTGTAGGTGGCGGACGGTAATGTAATCAATGGAGTTGCACCTCCAGGAGGGTCCCGGGTCCGACACTGCAGCGGCTTAGGAGGGTCGAAGGGGATTTGCATTCGGTGGGTTCTTGGGGTTACTTTAATTTTCAAATCTTCATTTAACTAAGTAATTCATAAATTTAATTATACACTTCACAGAATCCCGATTAATTAATTTGATTAATTTATAAACTTCATTCCAAATTAATTTCTAAAATTAAGTACAATGTTTTGTATTTCATAAATGCACATAATGGCATAATCAATTTCAATACAGGCCATTTTTCGGAAATTCCCTTTCCTGGTAGACTTTTAGTTATGCCAATAAAATGTGTGACTTAACCAAAAAAATAACCCCCAAGCCAAGGAATAAGAAAGGAAACATAAAGGCAAGCTGGACAAGCGGAATGTGAGGAATTTTGGGACCCAACCCTCGTCCTTCCATAGAAATTCGACCTCAAGCCTGGCTTTTTGGTTGTGATTTATTTATAGCAACAAGTTCATTGAAGAATGTCGAAAGATTTATAAATAGAAGCCATAAATTATGGTAATAAAAAAGTAAAATTATTAAATTCAAGTATGATAAATAAAGTTTTAAAGGAGTTTTTTAATAAGAATGCTATTTTATCATCTTTATTCCTTTATTTTCTGTTTATTAATAGTTTTTGGTGATATGTTTGTTTTCAAATTTATTTTAAATACATTTCAGTTGTTTTCGTGTCATTTTTTGATAGTTTAGTTCCTAAACAAATGTAATATTAAATTTTGCGCCTATTTGCCATTAAACCACCATTTTGTTTAATAATAAATATCGAGCTATGGCGCCCTCTTGTTGGGTTTTACTGTCAATAATTTAGTTTTTTTTAACTCTGTATAGATGGCGAATTTATCGATAAAACTGATGTCGTGTATAGAGATGACATTTAAAAATAAATAAACAATTAAATAAGAAATACAATATACTAAAAAAAATCTATTATTTTTAAGCTAAGAAGTAAATTAAATAAGTAAAGTATAGGCCTAATCGCTTTATTTTATTTATTTATTATATAAAGCTAGCAACTGAAAACAAATTTTTTTATTTAAAGCATTATCAGGTTTAATTTAGCGCCCCCTTTTAGGTTTTGTTGAAACTAAGCTGCATGCCCGCGCATTTTAAACACCAAACAGAAGCCGCGATAAGAAACACGATCTTATCTCTTATAATAATGTTTGCATATCAGACTAATCAGTGCAGATTGCAAATCGATATACCAAAATGACAGCCAGTAACTAGAGATAACCGCAGCCAACGCGCCCTGAGGGTCCATCGATAATAGATATAGTAATAAACACAAAAATGTGTGCGCCGATGCTCCGAGGTCCAAACCGATCCAAACCGAACGGCAGCTCGAATCTGGGCAGCTGCCTGCGAAAGCTGATAACAAGGCGAGTCGGCATTCGTACAAAACAATAACAGAACGCCAGCAGCTCACGTAGTACGCCGGCAGTTCTCGGTCACTAAACAACGACTAGCATCGAGAGTCAATAGCCCCCCCTCCGAGATGCGCAGCCTCAGTCGCTTTCGCCTAATCACCTTTGACGTGACCAACACGCTCCTCCGGTTCCGGACGACGCCCGGCAAGCAGTATGGCGAGATTGGTGCCCTCTTCGGCGCCCGCTGTGACAACAATGAGCTGGCCAAGAACTTCAAGGCCAACTGGTAAGGGGATCATGATGCATGCTCCAATTCCTTGAGATACATTTACTCCTCCATTGCAGGTACAAGATGAACCGCGATTATCCCAACTTTGGACGCGAAACAGAGCCGCAGATCGAATGGCAGCAGTGGTGGCGTAAGCTGATAGCAGGTGAGTGCCTCCAGCCTGTGCTCGCCGAGTGTTTGTCTTCACAGCTCGGCCAACCGGGAGATAAACAATTTAGCTTGTTCCAAAGTGCAATTAATCGATGTTGTTGTTGTCCGTTTGCCAAGCTTAAAATAGAAAAAACTATTAATGTTTATATAATTGTTAAGGGCTTCAAAGTTGTTTACCTAAAAAAAAGGCGAATTAAATGGCTTTAACAAAGTTTAATACATTCTAATTGAACATTAATCTTTCAAATTTAATTCAAATTATCTCCAAAAAACACATATAGAGGCTTATCTCTTTTGGCCCCAATCGACCTTAAACCAAATTAAATATATACCTTGCAAATTGGTGATAATCTTGAACTGAACTGAACTTGGCCATTAAGATTTAAACAAAAAATCAAAATCTACCTAACTTCCTCTGCCCCCCACAGGCACCTTTGCGGACAGCGGAGCCGCCATACCCGATGACAAGCTGCACAACTTCTCTAATCATCTGATTGAGCTCTACAAGACCTCCATTTGCTGGCAGCCTTGCAATGGCAGCGTGGAGCTGCTGCAGCAACTGCGCAAGGACCTCAAGCCTGACAAGTGCAAGCTGGGCGTAATAGCCAACTTTGATCCACGTTTGCCGACGCTGCTGCAGAACACCAAGCTGGATCAGTACCTAGACTTTGCCCTGACCTCGTACGAGGTGAAGGCGGAGAAGCCATCGGCGGAGATCTTCCGTCAGGCCATGGAGAAGGCAGGCCTGGAGAATCTACAGCCAGAGGAGTGCCTGCATATAGGCGATGGTCCCACTACCGATTATCTGGCCGCCAAGGAGCTTGGCTGGCACTCGGCCCTGGTGCATGAGAAGAGCTATGCGTATTTGGTGAGGAAGTATGGTGAGGATATCGATCGCGATCATGTCTTTCCCAGTCTCTACGATTTCCACAAAAAGATCACGGACGGCGCGGTGGTCTGGTGAATCAATTGTAAATATATTAAACTAGTAATGCCAAAGAATTCTACATTTCCTGATTTGACGGAGGAGAAACTGCAGCTGGGGCGGAGGCCATGAAAATGTCTCCATAGGGATTATGCGGCTTCTGGCTCTCTCGATCGTACTGGGAACCAATGGCCCACAGCGACTCCAAGTCATATTCCTCACGAGCCTTGGGCGAAAAGATGTGCAGCGCAATATTGCCTGAAAATAACAAAAAAAGGGAAGTTATTTAATAAGATTGAAGGGAGAAAAATAACCGAAATACTAACCCAAATCCATGGCCATCCAATCTCGGCTCTTGTCGCCCTCAATCCGTGGCAAAATGTCACTTTTATTACGTTTAATCTTGAACATACGACGCACAAACTCTGCGGTGGACAGCATATGTCTGTAGCTCCTTCCACTGCACACAACCAGGTGATCCACATATTTCAGCTCCTCGGGCACATAGCACACGAATATGTCGTCGACGTTCTCCTTCCGCAACAGCTCCACCAAGTCCTCCACATCGAACACTCCCCGAACACCTCCTGCAAAAGAAAATCGGTCTTAGTTTTTGTATTTATAATGGGGAATCTTCTTGCGCTTACGCTTTAGGTTCAAGCCATAGTACTGATCCTGCTGCTCATCGGGCTCGCTGGGCAGCTGCTGCTCCTGGTAGCGTGCCTCCTCCACATCAAAGATCTCTGTGGCTTCATCGTCGCGGAATACCTTGTATTTGCTCTGCACCACGCCGCCCGGCACATTCTGGAAGGGATTGGTTGGCTTTTCCCCGGTTTTGGCAGCTGGCGCCTTCGGTTCCGGCTTGGAGAACTCGTGGTGGAAGCAGCGCAGTACGGGAACACTTAAGCGCTGGTCGCGAACCAAGCGAAACATGCGTGTTATCATTTTATTTTGGTTTAATTAAGTAACAAACTTGGTATGACAGACATTTCGATAACACGATAACCTTTCTCTCCTTGGAATTGGCCACACCTAAACTTCATAAAATAAGAAAAATTCCGTTGCTTTTTAAATTCAGTTTGTAAAAATTCAGTTTGTTAAAAATCATAGAATATGGAAAACCACAAATAACTGTTGTAAAAATATGAATTTAAAGATTCCTAGCTTGAACCCGATTGATTTACGATAAATTTAATGAAAGAATAAATAATTTGTTTATTGATAATAAAAACCAAACCATCAACATATCAACTATCAATCTAAAAATATAGTTTATTAATAGCTTCCACCACTGGCTCAAACGACGGCATCGGGAATGAGTCCAGCTCGTCCTTGGCCACCTCCAGCTTAGCCTTATGGCTGGCGAGCGTAGCATTGAAGGCATCCAGCTCCTCTTTTGCTTGCTCCAGTTTTTTCTCGATCTCGTCGCAGCGGGCATTTCGTGCTTGCAGGTCCTCCTCCTGATACCGTTCAGCGGAAGTCATGATTTCTTCATTGTGAGTCTCCAGGTCCGCCATCTTCTTCGATAATGTCTCCCATAGCTTCTGCTGCTCCTCCATCTGGACCCGCAGCTCGAAGTCTCTCTCCAGCAGCTGCTGCTGATGCTGCAGGATGGCGTCCAACTTGGTCTTGTGGCTGGCCTCCAGGTTGGAGCGGTGCTGCTTTATAGCGGCCAGCTCCGAATTTAGAGATCCGACTCTGGTGTACAGCTTCAATTCCTCGCCCGCTAAAGCTTCCTTCTGCTGCTCCAGCTGCTGTCGCCGCTCGTCGTTGAGGCGGCGCTGGTGCTGCAGGAGCTTGCCCAGCACCTCCAGACATTTGGCATGCTCGTCGATGTCCGCCAGTGTGGGCTGAAGCGGCAGCGCTAGGTTTAACTTCTCGCCACCATCGCGCTTCAACTGGCAAATTATAGAGTCCATGGTCAGTTTGTGGACATCCGCATTGTAGGCCTCCACAGAGTCCAGTTGCTTCTGCTTGGCCCGAGCCAGCATCACCTGCTGGTTGAGCTCCATGTCCGATACGTTCTTAACCTGCCGTTCGTACACCTTGGAGTGGCTCACCAGGTCGTTGGAGTGCGTCTGCAGCTCCTTTAGGTGCTGCACGTTGTACTTTTGGTTCTTTACCTTTTTCTGCAGACGTCGCTCGTATTCCACTTGGCGCTCTAAGTCTGTCTGCCTCTCATTGGCCCTGGCGGATAGCTTGGCGTTATGCTCCATTTGGTGTGTTAATTCCTTTTGGGTGGCAGCCAGGCTCTTGGCCAAACGATTCTGCTCATGGGTAAGCTGCTCCAGTTGGTGTATCTTCTCGTTATCGCTGCTTAGCTGCTCCTCCATCTTCTCATTCTTGACCTTCAGCCCATCGATCTCCTGCTGCAGTGCTTGCATGTTCTCCAGATCGTACTTCTTGGACATTACCTGCTCGCTGGTCTGTATTTTCATTTTGTCTTCCTCCTCGATATGCTCGTGATCCCACAAAACATAGCATTGCCGGCAGGCGGCAAAAAGCAGGGCGTTTAGCTCCTCATCCAACTGCAGCGCATGATGCGACTGTGTGGTGGACATGACAGCCATAGACTCGCTGGCTACGCTGTGCTGATACGAGCTGGGCTGCTCTGTGGTATCCGTAAATAGAAACTCATTGGTCAGCTCCTCCGAGGGTGGCGCAAAGTCCATTAGGAAGTCCAGTAAAACGATTACATGGCCGAATGAGTGCTGCGTAGTCGGCGACATGAGCCACGATTTGCCCATCTGATGGGGATAATTCAGTCTCTGCATGGCGGCCATAATGTCCTCTACGTGGTTGTGGCCCACGGTCACCCGATTGCCGAAGATTTGGTGGAAGAAGTGGTTAATTATGGCCACAAATTCCTTGATGGTCATTTGACGCAGACTGTTGATCCTGTTGATGTCCAGACTGTGGGTTGGGTTGCTCGACACATCGCGTAGGTATTCGAAAATTTGCTGCGACCTCTCTGCCACCCACTTCTTGTCCGAATGGAGGGCCACCGGACGCTCCACGGAGGAGAACATGGGTCGCCGGTTACTGTGATTGGGAGTCCCGGTCATCAGGCTGGCCCGATCCCGCTCCAAGCACAGGGGTTGCGAAATACGGCTCTGGGATGACCTCAGGTTCGGCATCTTGGTATTTTTGGGAGTCGGAGTAACTCCGCCGCGCATTGTAGATCTTTGTTGTCGTCTGTCGACGGCGCTGTTATCCTCCAGAACATTGTCGCGGAACTCGCTGGTCCGCCGGGGCATGAGGTGCGACATTGTGACGAAGGGATTTCGATCAGTTCCTGACAATATGAATGTTTATCAGCTTGACGATCAAATTGACACAATAGCCTAAAATTTTGCGCGTTGTTTTGACTTGGCATCGACATGAAGTTGGCTGTGCAAGGTCTGAGTTCATCTGGCAACGCCATGTCCTTGAGTAAAAAAATACTGACAACAATATGCCGATAAAAATACATTCACATCGGCAATCGGACACAACACTAAAGTACGATAACAGCAGATAACAGATTATATTATTCTGATATAGTAGGATTGTAGTGGCAGTTAGGATGCATAATGCAAACCAAAAGAAACTCGGCAGATTCTAAATAGCTCCTACACCTGTACATTATTTTTAAGAAATATATATAGCCGTTTAGCTGCAATAAATTTTTAAAAAGAGCCCCTGTTTTGCTTTGGATTAATATAACTCCAATCGATGATGAATGAAATCCCAATCGGGAAAAGAAAGGTGGGCATGAATTCCCAATCGGTAATTGAGAAAGCATTGACGAAACTCCTAGTAATGCAGAAAACATCGATGCATCGAACATTGTGATATCAAGAAAAACATCGAAAAACCTCGGAAAACATCGGTAAAAAACATCGATGTTTTCAGCATCACTACTTCTGATATTTTGATGTAGTTCCATCTCAAACTTCGTCAACGCCGTGATTAACTCCAAATTAAAAGTTATTATATTGCAACAAAACGCAGAAAACGGTGCACAATGAGTGATCAGAAAACGAGTGGATCGTCGCCGGCGGCGATTTCAATGGACAATGCTGCCGCCCGACAGAAAATCGAGGCGGAATACCACAGTAAAAAGCCTGTGTGGCCGCGATACTACAAGGTAAATGACAACAACAACTACAACTGCGAAACGTCGGGACTGCAATTGCAATGAGAAACGAAAATGTGCAAAGGCGGAAAATGCCAGGACTTGAGGCGGTACACCCACAAACGCACGCACGCACACCTTTTGTCTGCTCCTTCTTTTGGATTTCCACGAAAATGTGATGAGTGCGCAAAAGGCTTCTGCCTCCACCACCAATACACGCACAGCGGGATTCTACGCTGTATGTGTGTGTGCTTGTTCGTGTGTATTTCGGTGTGTTTGTGTGGGCCCCACTGTGTGATAGTGTTCTTGTTCTGGCCGCTGTTGTTGTTGTTCCCCTTGCTGGCTTATAAGTGGTCACCAGCCAGGCTTTGGCCGAAAAAAAAACAAAAATAATGTACCAACAGATTCTCACCAACACTGAAACACGCTCGCATGCACACATGCATGCCGAGCCTCGCTCACCTGCTGCACTTTACTTTGCATTCTCACGTACACGGGGCGACTCTTGTATGTATTTGGCATATTTATGCTCGCTTGGTCTGTCGCTCGCCTACCTTTCCCCAAAAAGCGATTTCCTTTGACTATCGCTAGAGCGTACCTCTTCCGCGAATTCGTTTGGCATAATAAAATTGGATAGAATTCCTGGGAATGTTGTTTGTTGTGATTGCGGCGCTTCTCCAGCTCCCCCCCCTAACCATCCCCGATTGACAGAAAAAAAAACCAAAATAAATCGCCGAGGGGTGACAGTGGCTGCCACTTAAGAACTACACAAACACAATCGCGCGCACACACACACAGGCGCACAAAAGGGGATTCACGCACACAGGGGCACAAAGGGCATGCGTCTGGTTTTTTGAGTCTCGCTTTGGGTTTCTTGTTGCCTGTCGGTATCCTCCTCCTTCTCCGCTCTCCTCCTCTTCCTTTGCCTCTTCATCTTCATCCGAGCTGGTTGGCAGTTTCTTCTTTATAGCCAGTTCCGGCGAACTGTGTCTTCAGCTGCTCCTCCTCCTCCTCCTCCTTCGCTACCACCTCCTCCTGCGTCTTGTTCCATTTGCCACTCACTTGAATTGGGATTTCACGGAATTTCACTCCGCAGTTAGGATGACAGTGTGCGTTACGTTGCGTTGTGTATCTCGGTTTTTGGACCGCTCTGCTTTGGCCTGGCCTCGCATCCTTTGTGCGGGTTCGAGGATAATCTAATTTTCCAACTAAACTGGAAAGAAGTCCGTACGCTCAAAATTAAAAGTGGCTTTATGCTGGAAAATTTCTGCTCACAGGTATTTCTATTGAATTCGGAGCTGTTCAAGCTTCGTTATGTTGGATTTTCTGGGATTTGTATGAAAAGTTAAGCCCTAGTTCTTATATAAATCCATAAATTTTATATAGATTTTTTTTGGTTTCAAAACAGAAATTTCACAATGCCTTTTTGGACCTAACTCAATAGTTCTGCAACAAGTTGTTGAAATGAATCATTGTGGTGGCTACCACAGTGAAAACTCTTTATGGTAAACGCTACAAATAATCTCTTATAGTTGATAATTATTAGGAATTTCAAGAAACAATTTCCTTAGAAATTCACAAAAAAGACAAATAATAATTCCAAGAATTTCAGAAATCATTAAAGATTGTTTTGTATAAATTCCTAGGAAGTTTGATTGTAGCAAAGTTCTAAATTTTGAAAATGATCTTTAACTTATTTTTATAGTTTCTTTCAGTCAGGTTCAACTGTATGGAAAAAAAACGCAATGACGCATTCGAAATAGTTTTTGTTTTTATTGTTATGCTTTTTGCGCACTTCAATGTGTAATCATTTCCATTGAACGCATGGTCTCTGCTATACTCCCCCCTGCTTATCAGGTTACACCTAGTGCCTGCTCTGGATCTTCATCCTGCCCACTCCAAAGTTGCTCTACTCCGTACCGCTGTTCTTCCTATTTTCGCAATTATGCTCCGCCTGCATGCAATGCCTTTGTTATTGTTCCTCGCTTTTCTTCAAGCGCTGCAATGCAAAACGAAATAATCAAAACTGTTTGCACGACACGCTTTGGAAATTCAAGCCCCTCTGTTGATGATGATGATGATGATGATATGCTGCTCCCCTCACTCGTCTTGCCAAAGATTTCACCATACAGCTTAGAAGGGTCACCTGGTTAACCACAAAGCATAAAATAACATAAGAGTTTGCCAGTTGAGTTAACTATTTGTTGCCTTTCTAAACGTTTAAAATTGAAGCAAAATACTAGAAATATCATTTAGAAGTGGACCATTTTCTTAGTTATTTAGGTTTATTAAGTAAATAGCGCGTGCTTACATAGTTCTTATCTCAAATATTAAGTAATGGCAATAAATCCAGAGTAATCCCCTTTTCCCAAACACAAGGAAACAAAAGAACATAACAAAGCTCTTCTTATCAGTTTGAAAATATTTGAAGAAAATACCCGAGAATTCACTAGACTATAATCTATGCATATTTTCACGTGACATGCTGATAATCCACACACGTCAAATAATTGATAGCAAGATAGATTTCTATGGAATCTGCAAATGCAATTCAGGTTTACTTTCAATTTTCAAAGAATGAATATCAATTTATTATTATTATCAGAAATAACTGCCGAATAACATTTCTCTTTAAATTTCTCACCTTATCGGGCATTGCTCCCCACAACAAAGATTTCGTCTTTGGAGATTACGTAAGAAGTCGCCTGTTGCTAGTGATTTCATAACCAAGACGAGAAGTGTAGACGGCAGACAGTTACGGATGTGTATTTGCATTTTCGATCTCTGCAACTGACTGTGTTGTGTGTGTGGGTGTGATTCACATTTTGAATCATGACAAACCACTGACAATTAACAACTGATTTTTTTAATCAGCGAAAGCTGCTGCAGTATCAGCAGGAGAAACCATAAAAAGCTCGGCTTCGGATCGTTGTTACTCATCCCTTAACTCAGCATGTGATTCAAAATATCCGGTGGCCAAAATCTGAGCTTGAGCAGTAACTGTCATTGTGTCAGATTTGGCGCCATTGACCTTGTTGGGTGTTGGGTTCGGTTCGGCTAGGTTCGATTGTCCGTGGCCATTATACAGCTGTGCCAGCGATTATACATACATTTGGCTGATAATGCCGGCAACAACGGCAACGGTCATGCCCAAGATAATGCCATTAACGACGACGTTGCTGCTTGGCTAATTAGTCACGCCCGGTTGTCAGCTGGGCTTGGGTTCACTCCCATCGAGGAACAACCGTATCAGTGCAGCGAAGGTTTGGCAACCCACCTATGTACATACCTCCGGGAAATGCTACAAAAGAAGCCCGTCGTGTGAGTGGGGACAGGTGGTTGTGGTGGCGGTGAGTCAGGGTCGAAAATGGGGCAACCCCCAATGACAGAGGGCCTTCGATTTCATAGAAAATTGTATCCTCTGCTGTTGGCATTTCTCAAAAGCTTATCATCGTGTGGGGAAAATTAACGGAAATCATAATAATGCGGATAATTTGCCACCTCGGAGAGTAGAGGAAAGACCGGCTGCCCACTCATAAATAAATATTTCCCTTACGACTTGTTTACTGAGAATTTCTGCCAGAGTCAGCCAAATAATTTGTTTTCTTAGGCAGAAAATTAGAAATGTCATTTGTTGTATCTTATTTCCAGGGAACATAAATGATGAATTAATAAAGCATTCCTTATAAGGGAGTGTGCTATCTTATTTTTAGTTCTTTTGCCTATATTTGTAAACAAACCTTGGTGTGGAATGCGTTGAGTCATGCCTGATTTGTTACACTTATATTTAAATGCTTTGGCCTTAAAGGTACCTGAAATATTAACACCAAACAAGGATCAAAAATCTTTAAAATATTTATTTTTTCAATATGAAAAACACTATTTTCTTAGTACATTCAGAAAAGGAGCAAATTCCCTCAATGCTGTTCCTAATCAGCACTTTGGAAGCGTTTTACAGCGCATTTCCAGCGAACGAATTCTCAGAATAAATAAATTTTTAAGTAGCCTCTTAATGGGTCATTTATTTCAAAGTTTTTGTTTTCCAGGAACTGCCTGATTAAAAAGTATACTCTGTCCGTTTTTTCATTGATATATTCTGCTAGATTCGAAGTCGAAAAAATTAACACTTTGTGGGAAAAGTAAAAAACCAAATTGCCAATTTTCATTGTCAACAAATTTGTACTGATAAGTGTCCGAAATTCCAAATGCTCGAAGGTTTATTCTGCCTCTATCAGTTGTGTTAATTAGCTGCTTTTCGCTTGGATTAATGACCTTTTCAATTCCAGGAAATTTGTGAGAAATGCGATAGAGAGGCCAAGGAGCAACAATTCAGCACTTCGGAATCGGAGCGCCACCAGAACCGCGGCCTGAATCGTTATCGGGATGTGAATCCATATGATCATTCGCGCATCGTCTTAACGCGCGGCAGCGTTGACTATATTAATGCCAATCTGGTTAAGGTGGGTCAAGTAATTGCTTGTCAATCGGAAATCCCATTTGCATTGTTGCCTTTTGTGCCTTTTCTCTTTTCCTTTCAGATGGAGCGCGCCGCTCGTCAGTACATATTGACCCAGGGACCCCTGGAGGACACAGTGGGTCACTTCTGGCTTATGGTCTGGGAGCAGGGGTCCAGCGCCATTCTGATGCTCAACAAGCTAATGGAGAAAAAGCAGATCAAGTGCCACCTCTACTGGCCCAACGAAATGGGAGCAGATAAGGCCCTCAAGCTGCCGCATGTCAAGCTCACGGTGGAGCTCGTACGCTGCGAGACCTACCAGAACTTTGTGCGGCGGTGGTTTAAGTGAGTCCAAGCCAAGACTATAATTAATAACACGAAAATAATAATAATAACAAATTATCAATTGCAGATTAACCGATCTCGAAACGCAGCAGAGCCGCGAAGTGTTGCAATTTCACTACACAACATGGCCAGACTTTGGCATACCCGGCTCGCCGGACGCATTCCTCAAGTTCTTGCAGCAAGTCCGCGACTCGGGCTGTCTTAGTCGCGACGTGGGACCAGCGGTGGTGCACTGCAGTGCCGGCATTGGAAGATCGGGCACGTTCTGCCTGGTGGACTGCTGCCTGGTCCTGATCGATCAGTATGGCGAATGCAATGTGTCCAAGGTGCTGTGCGAGCTGCGCAGCTATCGCATGGGCCTGATCCAGACAGCCGATCAGCTGGACTTCTCCTACCAGGCCATCATCGAGGGCATACAGAAGCTGCACGATCCCGTATGTATTGGAAGACGTTTAAGGAGTACCGCGACAGTGTCTGTCAAGCGGCGCCGTTTGCAATAATGAAGAAAAATAACAATAAAGTGGGGGTGTCACGGCAATCTTTAGAGGCTGTCATAGTATCAGTTTCTAGAGATTTCATTCGCTAGGCTTTAGTGCTTTATCGTTTTCTTGAATGACACACAAAAAACAATCTGTGATCAAAGGGGAGATCGGTCGCCTTTTCCTACTGTTAATAATAATAGTTATCCTATTCCAAAATGCGTTAATAAATAACCAAAATTTAATACTAAAACCTAAATTTATTTTGCAATTACCTTGATGCGATGAAGAAGGAGATGACATTGCTTTTCGGTTGGTAGAGATTTCTGTGGCACGCCTGTGGCCTTAGCACAAAACTAACTGTAATTGTATCCTTTAACTGCCCGTTTCTTAGACCTTTCTCGACGCTGAGGAGCCAACAATCAGCAATGACACAGACACCAATCACACACTGGACGAGCTGCCGCCGCCGTTGCCGCCACGCGTTCAATCGCTCAGCCTGCCACTGGCTCCCAACTCTGGCGGCGTGCTTTCGTTGGACATGCGCGCCGCTCAGGCCAACGGAGCGGTTGCGGCTGAAGACCTTATTGGTGAGCTGAGCAGCAAGGATGCCCTTAACAACATCATCAATCATCCGCACAATATCATACTCGATGCGGTGGTGGCCGATTGCCTGCGTCCCTTGCCGCCGCTGCCCTTCATGAGAAATGCCAACGACTCGGACAGCGATGATGATGACGACGACGATGACTACTCGCTGGAAGACATCGAGGACGATGATGAGGACGAGGAAGAGGAGGAATATGAGACGATTAACAACGACGATCACGATGCGGACATCGTCAATGGCCATGTTTCTGTCCCGACGACGACGACACAGGCCGACGATGTGAATGCCAACAACGAGAAGCCAGCACCAGTCGCTGCCGAAATAAGCAGCAAGGCCAACGGCATCGATACTATTCCAGGCCAGCAGCTCCCAGCCAGGTAAGAGAAGTCCTCAAAATCCATTATTCAAGGCGCTAACTTATTTACTCTCCATATTTAGTCCCGAGAACGAGCTGAAGCGGCGGAAACGCAACGAGTACCAGGCCAGCCTAGAGCAGAAGGTCAACGACATTAAAAGGAAGCAGCGGGAGAGCGAGGATAGCCAGGTGGCGGCAAAGAAACGAAGGTCATTACTCACATATATTGCCGCTGGTGTTGTGGTGGGCGTGATCTGCGCTTACGCATACACGAAGCTAGGTTAAGTGACCCCGCCGTAGCCACTAAGTAGTAGTCGTAGCGACCTAACTGTCGTAGCAATAGCTGTATTATGACGTATTTAGTTGCCGTAGGACAGCCGTGATTTCCAGATTTCCTGATCGATCCATCCATCTATCTATCCCCACCAGCTCGCCGTCTCGAGCTGGCATCTAATGTGTGGGACGAGAGGCATGGATCGGATGGAATCGTAGCGTGGATTGGGCTGAACAAACGATGATACACGATGCATAAATATTAGGGAATTTTTTATATATATACGAAGGAAATACAAGAACACGCAACCTTAAACTAATCGATAAATCGGGTAGAAATCACGACAAAAGTAGATTTTGCGCAATAGACTGACACTTTTAGAACAAATTTATATTTTCTACACTCTGAAAAAATGATGATTAACCGATCGATCGAGTCTCCGAACGAAATGCAAATATTCTTCAACCAAAAGCTCGCTCGCTATGCAATAAAGTTTTGATTATAAAATACAACAAAAATCCCCTCCCTCCCCCAACACACACACACGCGCTTCACTTGTTGTTGTACAGCAATTTCTTATAGCATATTTTTTATGTGTATTTATTTATGAAGATTATGAATGAGAACGAGAACACTTGTTGAAAGAAAAATATAAATTGCAGCACAATGTGCCAAAAACAAAAAAAAAAAAAGGAAGAGAAAAGAAAACAAACTGAAGAATTGTATGACAGAAAGTCTCTGTAATCTTACTTTGCTGATCCTTCTGCTGATTATAACCACGAACAGGCATTGTTTAAAGCAATAATATAGCACAAAATGCACCTATACCTCGTTTAAGTCATTTGAAGGAGGTCGATAATCAAAAAACGATTCATTTTATGCGTGTTTTTGTGTTTGCAACCATCTGGAAATCAAAAATAAAGTGATTGTTTTCAAAATTATACCCTTGGACTTGGTTAATTGATTAGAAGAGAAGCTTTAGCCAAGCTAAGCGAAGTATAGGTGTTTAATTTAATTGAATTTTGTATCCAAGCCCCGGGGGAAAAACAAAGGTGGCAAACTATTCAATGGTTTACCCCTTTAGAAGAGTAAGTGCGTAGCCCATAGACCTAATATATCCCCCAAGAAACATATTTATATACGTATAGCGTAAGAGATCGCGAAGAAGATACGACAAGGATTATTTTTTATATGTGTAAACCACATTTTAGAGGAAAACAAATTCAAGAAAAGCAACCACAAAATGGAAAATAAGAATGAGAAGGACGCAATGATAACTTATAAACGTAAATGCATATTTATATTAATTATATTTAACGTAACATGAACAATACCTATATAGTAATGCCCTAGTTAACTGAACGTTTGGCTAAGTACACACACTCTACACGGAAAGAAAACAAATACAAACCATCAACACACTTTCTATATATAAATATATATATATATATAAAGAGAAGTGAGAACGAAAAGAAAGTATTCAAATAAAGCTATTCATTTAAGAAAAGGAAAAGGGTGAATTTCTTACTGCTGCCATGTCATATAACATGTTTTTCCATCTTTCTGTTTTCAGACGCGTTAACCGACACAAAAAGTCCAAGACTAAGTAACAACATACACAGCCCATCCACCCCAGACCAGCACCAACACAAAGAAACTAATTAAACATATCATTTCGTATTATTTGTAGTTTTTATTGCTTAAATAAATATTTGTAAATTACAAACTGAATTCAAATTGTTCCGCTTACTTTCCGATAAGCCATCGAAATTAATGTTATCAGCGATATACCGTCAAGTCAGACGAGTTGGAAACTAAAGTAATTTGGAAAACTTTACTGTTATTACTAATAATAATAAACGTTTTATATCATAAGATTATGTTCTTATGTTCTTGTTGTTTGTAACGAATTAAAAACAAAATAAGTAAAATAAACACAGAAACTCGATATATCGATAACATTTTGACTGGTTGACTCAGCTCTAGCGGACCGGCGGCTTATGTTTTGTTAAAAATTAAGGCAAAAAATGACAAATTCCAACGAGGAAAATGAATTGTACATGGTCAAGCAGGCGCAAAGTCTGCGGAAAAGCGATCCCTGCGCAGCGAAAGCCTGGATAATAACGGCCAAGACGCTATATCCCGCTGCCTTTAATGTGCAATACGAGGCTTATCTTCTGGAGCGCGATGGCAAAAACTACGAAGAGGCTGCCAAGTGCTTTAGCGTCATGTAAGCCGAATTATAAATAAAATGATATTGTTAATAGTAAAGATCTGCTTACATTGTTTACAGCGCCACTAATTTCCCGAATCAACACTCCGAATTGTGGCAGGAAATCAATTCGCTTACAAACGCCCTGAGAAATGAGAATGAAAATACGCCGGAACAGGACTTTTATGTGAAGATGTACAAGCACTTGACGCCCGAGGTCCAGCACAACATATTCATGCACACCATTAACCACAGTGGCGACAATCTGGAGCAGTGCATCTATATATACATACTGATGTTCAACAAGTTCCCCAAGTCAGCAGTAAGTCAGGCGCCAAGACTGCTGGAAATGCTCGCCGAGGGCATGAAAACGGATCCGGATCTGTATCAGAGGATACTGGTGGAGGAGGTCCTGCCGATGATACAGAATAAACCGCCGGAACTGTCTCCAGCTCTGGCGTGCAGGCTTTATACGAGTTCCCTCGAGTATTATCTGAGGCAGATCATGGACGAGTCGGACACTGCGGATGCTTGGAAGAACATATTCAAAGTTCTAATGATCTGCGGCCAGATGATGGGATGGGAACCGTTCCTGCCGTTCAGCAAGCATGTAAATCAGAACGTTTACTGGGAGAAGTTGGTTGACATACTCTCCGGGAGTCCCGCCGGCAGTTCGCAAGTCCTATTCTATGCCACGACTCTGTTTATTTACTCGCTGCACGGCTACATCCGGAACTGTAAGCTGCGAATCGAGGATGCAGATGTCAGTCACGTTCTGGTGGAGGGGTTTATGGAGTGGACACCCGACGGCGACGGCTCTGAAGTTCCCAGCATGGAGCCACCGAAGTTCTCGTTGACAACGCCCCTGAGTCCGGAGCTATCCAAGGCCTTCTTGCACGCCGCCCAGTGCTGGCAGCTGCTGAATACAGATCAGTTTCAGAGGGATTTCAGCCAGCTAATGCTGGCCCTTCCCCTGGCGCCGTGGATCTCAAGGTTCCTCTTCGATTTGGCGATTTATTTCGGGCACCGGGATGAGGCCAATAAGCTGATGTCCGACATGACCACGCAGAGCAGCCTGGTGCAGAGCCTACAGATCCTAAGTCTCAATCTAATGCAGGGGAGCATGACTGTAAGTTGAATTGTTAAACATCTAAAAAAAAAAATGTTAATTGTAATAATTCTCCCTTAGCTCCAGGGCTTTCAATGCATCCTAAAGATCCTCTCCGAACTGCCTACCACCCAGGGGCAGCTCCTGGACAACATGTCGCTAAAGGGCCACCGCCACATGGTATTCCTGCCGCTCACGCGATCTGCTTTGGTCCAATATTGCGTAGGCGCCATCATCAGCCGTCTCAGTCGAAAGGTTTACGAGCCCGGCTGCCCGGATCGATTGATAAGCGACCTCCTGGTGCTTCAGCAGCTGAATCTCCTTAATGATGTGCTGCTCTCCCAGCAAATCTATAGCCTGATTAAACAACGCAAATCGTTCAATTTACGCACCCTGTCTACCTATATAATCGCCATCGATGTGATTGAGGAACTCTCGTACATCTGGAACTCTCAGCAGGAGGACAATTTCGAATTGACTAGCTCGCCACCCACCAGTGGGTCCAGTGGAGCTCCCCCAGCTACGACTGCCGGTGCAAGTGGCTCTCAGACCCGGCGAATTGGTACTCGCGGTGCGGACAAAGGTGCCAGGGATGAGTTTAAGGCTATCACCCGTCAGCAGATTGCCCGTTGTAACGAGAATGTGATCACTTTGTTGGCAAATTTCATCAGTCAGGAGCACTTGATGCTGGCCCAGCACATCTTTGGGATAAGTCAACCCGTCGAGACGATTGTAATCAAATAAGGAGGTGGTTTAATGGTACAGAATGGGGTTTTATGTAGATTATAGTATAACTAGTGTTTATTATAGTGTCGATTTGTGGTGTATGAGCCCTACAACAGATAGATTAATCTGAGCTCACGCTGTAACTGATTATTAAAGCGTTGTAAATATACATTTGTGAGATAATGAATTAGTTTTTGTTGTATTTTCTTTGTCTATTTTATTTATTTAAACGAAGAGCCTCGTTTACTTGCTGTTCTAAGGCAGACAACAGAGTTTACTTAAATATTAAAGACTAGAGAGCTTATTTACCAATTTATCTACTTATATGCAATAACAACTATGATATGTTCGTTATATAATTTGTATGAAGGTTAACAACTAAAATCTGCTTCATTGGCTGTTATTTTTATAACAAAATTCCACTAAAATTAGGGATTATTTATACATAGACAATGACTAGGTTCACTTTTGTACCACATATCAATTTATATTCACACTAAGAGCCTCTTTCATTTAATTATTAATACTTAAATATGCCCACATAAATCGGTTACTAAGTACTTTTTTTTTATCAATATCACAATATCACCCATGTCCCGTGGTTAGGTCTGTGTTGATTGCACGGGTAACTTGTCGGTGGGATTGCTTTTGGTTTCAGTGGGACTCTGCGCGGAGAAGGAGCCCTTGCTGCTCGACTGCATCAGTTCCTTCTCCAAAGGCAGATGGAGCCCAAAGTCGTGCTTCATGTAGGACATGAGAACATTGTATACGGCGGTGCAGATGTTGACGAAGGTCACCCTATATTTAGTCTCCAGATAGCGAAAGTTAACATACTGCGCCGCTGGCCATGTCATCCAGTCGAGCATATAGACATAAGGGAACTTGCTAACCAGCTCCGCGTTGGTGTCGCGCATCGACTGGCCTTCCAGGTAGCAGATGGAGTAAAAGAAAATGAGGATGCAGGCGGGAGACATAATCAACTGATCAATGAGGATCTTCTTCACAATGTTCTTCATCGAGGGGGCTGGCATTATCCTGTCCATCCAGTTGTACACAAAGTGGTGCAGAGGTCCCTGCAGAGCGCCCGCCACAAACATCCGGTACATTCGATCGGTGTCGTAGCGATCCAGGTGCCTCAAGCCCCTCCGGTACTCGTACTCCTGGGCAACCACATCGCCAACGACCATGAGTAGACCGGATCCCACCACATTCGTGACCAGCAGGTACTTCCCAAACATGTTGCTCCACACTATCTTCGTCCACCTCATGAGAACGAAGCTCAGTGCTCCGCCCTTCGTCTCTCCCTTGCCATGGCTCATTCTCGTTCCCTGTCTGAGCGGCGCTATTACGTGACCACCTCTGGCGCGGCACAGAGCTGTGAAATTTCTGCGAACAACCATCCAGTGTGGGAATCCATTGGACTTCTGGACCAGATTGACCATGGGATGGAGGCGGTGCCCATCCAGCTGCCGCAGGCAGCGCATGATCAACATCGCGGCAACCGCTGGAATTTTGATTTACTATTTTGTTTCTCCCGTGTGTTTCAGATTTACAAGCGATCCGCTTTTAAGCATTTCGACGTTAAGCTAACAGCTGTTCGATGATAACCGGAGCAAGGGTAATCGATAGCTCGATTTTGCTATTATTTTTAAACATTATGTTTAACGGTGAAATATTGCTGAAGTTTTGGTTTTAGTGCAATTTATTTTTTAAGAAATATAATGTGTGTTACAAATATTATTTTTTTTTAATCTGAATTTCAGTATTAATATGATATAATTTAGTGGGAACCGAAAAAAATACTATTTTTAACGAAGCTTTTTTTCATTTAACAGAATTTTTGCCAATGTTTGTGATATAGGATAGCATCATGACATATAAGCAATTGACCAGATTTATGAATACCACACGATACGCGGCAGTAAAGAAGCGGAAATTCACGACCTGCATAGCCGGAAAAAAGCAGCAGTCGAGAGCCCAGGTATAAAGAAACTTTTCCGACAGCTGCCCATGGCATTCATTAACGCTGCTTCCCTCCAGAAAACCGGTAATGTAGAAGAACAGACTGATATAGATGGACGACATTACCAACTGATCGATCACTAACTTTTGAAGAATTACTCGACTCGTATTGCCAACAAATGTTCGATCTAGCCAAGTGTAAAATCCATGCTGAATTGGCCCTACTATCAAGCCGGTTATTACCATGTTTTTGGATCGGGTATAATCGAACGATTTGTTCTCCGTCAATTGCTCCCAATATTGGGCGAGCGCGTCTCCGATGCCGACAAGCAAACCCGATCCCAAGGTATTGGTCACCAGAAGGTACTTTCCGAACATCTGGGACCAGAGCGATTGAAACTTTTCATTCGGCTTTTTACGGGTTTGAAGTCTCTTCGAGAAGTGGTTCACCGCTGAGGTGTTTTTTCGCAGAAATGGATTCAACAGGCGATGCAATCGCCTCCTCCACATCCTGCTCCTCCATGTGATCCATCCAACCTCGGGGGCCTTGTCTCCTCGCTTTTCTACGTCCAGTTGAATTTATGTCATTTATACTTTCCAAACTTTTGTTTTAACATTTTTGACATTGAAATATTGGGTTCCTTGAAAGCTAAAACCGTTTTTGTTTTTTATATTTCGAATAAGTTTCCATTCCATCCGATAACTGATATTAATCGATAAGTTTCTGTGTATGGAACCTGTCCAGCTGCGGGCACACTATTTTCAGTTTTTGCTTTGGTCCTCTGTTCGCGTTATTTTTAGGCCGCCAAAAGTGTTTCGTTTTCGTAGCTAAAATTTCGGAATTTCTGGCGATTCCGTCCGGATTGCCAAACACCACTCTACACGCAACTATTTAAGGTTAGGACCGGTATATCGGGCGGCCAATAAATCATTGAGAATCGCGTTTAAAAGACTGTTCATTTTCAGGTAGTCAAAAGTCGACGACGACATCGTTCATCCGGTTTTTCCGGCTGACTAATTTTGGAACTGCTGGTGGCGTCTGCTTCTTTTCGAGACCCACGCAGCGATGAGGCTGCTGTACGTGTTTTTGCTGATTCTGGCCGTGCGCTTGGCCTCCGTTTTCGTGGTCCAGACATACTACGTTCCGGATGAATACTGGCAGAGTTTGGAGGTGGCCCACAAAATCACTTTTGGGTGGGTACAAACTCCAACGTTCTACTCTTAAATAACATATTTGTGTAATTTGTTCAATTTCGATCGGGGTGTATTTCATGGTTTTCTGATTAACGCTACCTGTATTTAGCAAAAGGTGATTGGTTTTGCAGATTTTACCTCAGGAGAAAAAAATCTATCTCTTCAGTTTAAGTGCGTTCTAGGGCGTGGTATCTAGTACTTTTATATTAACCGAAACTAGTGACCTATCCTAAGCTGAAATATAAGTTTAATTTGCAAGGTTTCATTCAGTTATCTTTGAAAAAACTCATATCAAGGTACTTTGGACTGTACTTTTCTACATAACCATGAAATATCCCTATCAATTATCTTGGCATTAGCGGTTTTTTGATTTTATCATAAATAATGATATATATTTCCATCTTCTAGTTACGGCTACCTAACCTGGGAATGGGTGCAGGGCATTCGCAGCTATGTATACCCCCTGCTGATCGCTGGACTCTACAAGCTGCTAGCTCTCCTGCATCTGGACTGTGCTCAGCTTCTGGTGCTGCTGCCAAGGATTCTGCAGGCCACCCTGTCCGCTTACTCGGATTATCGCTTCTACCTGTGGACTGGCAAGCGCAAGTGGGCTCTGTTCTTGATCCTGGTTCCCTGGTTCTGGTTCTACACGGGATCAAGAACTCTGGCTAATACCTTGGAGGCCTCACTGACCACGATTGCCCTAAGCTATTTCCCATGGTATGGCGAAGGAACAGGCTACCTATGGCCAGCTGCCATTTGCTGCTTCCTGCGTCCCACGGCGGCAGTGATTTGGCTTCCATTGAGCCTGTATCATCTGCGAAAGAGTCGTCAAAATGTGCTGGAATTGATACTTAAGCGTTTCGTCCTCATCGGGTGAGTTGTTTACTGGTAAATAGAGATTGTTTTGGTGATTTCATAGATTGTTTTGCAGTTTACTCGTTGCTGGCCTGGGAGTTGCCATTGACACCTACTGGCATGGTCGGTTGATTATCACGCCGTACGAGTTCCTCAAGTACAACATACTCAACAACATCGGCAGCTTCTATGGCTCACATCCTTGGTACTGGTACTTCACTGTGGGCTTGCCCACTGTTTTGGGCATCAACACTTTGCCCTTCATCTTTGGCGTGATGGAGACTGTGAAGAAGTCAGAGAAATTTGCTGTTAGCAAACAGCTCTTGATCACCATATTCCTGACTCTGCTGGTACTGAGTGCTGTGGAGCACAAGGAGTTCCGATTTGTGTCCCCGCTGCTACCCCTATGCCTATATGTGGCTGCCGATGCCCTCTCTAAATGGAGCTATCGCGCCTCCAGCACTTTATTGTGGTTCACTGCCCTGGTGATCTTAGTTGGCAATATAATTCCGGCATGGTATCTGAGCACCGTCCACCAGAAGGGACCCATTGAACTGATGCCCAAGCTACGGGAGATCGCCCAGGATTACCGGGATGAGCGGGAGCACCGAGCGAATATCCTTTTTCTGATGCCCTGCCACTCGACGCCGTATTACAGGTGAGTTTTTAGATAGAAGAAAAAGAAAGAATAATTCATGTGATATTTTGTCGATTTTCCCCTGGCAGCCACATCCATGAGAACGTAACCATGCGCTTTCTGACCTGTGAACCCAATCTTGACAAGAAGGACCAGTACAAGGATGAGGCGGACCTCTTCTTCGAGAACCCGGTGCACTGGATCAACTCCAATATACCCGTACACCCGCTCACCGCACAGCCGTCGCACTTGGTGCTGTTCGATCCGCTTGCCGAGAATATCAGCGTGTTCCTGCGCAATTACCGGATGCTTCATCGCATCGAGCACGCAGAGGTAACCTGGCTGGAGGGCTTGCAGGCTCTGGCCGACGAGTGGTCGCAGGCTGTGGGCGCCCAGTCACCTAATCTCGTGTCTCTGTTGCAGCACCGCCAGTCGCGCACGGGTCGCTCCATTTTGGTCTATCAGCGCCTAAAGAAGGGAGAGGAGAATGCATTTAATCGCGGAAACGAGGAAGAACCCGATGTCCACGATCATCCGGGACTAGAGGACCTCATACCTATCGAGGAGGAGAATCAGTTCAATTAGAAATTTAGAGCGAAAGAAACCTGATAGACTTTGCTACCCCACCACTCAGCCCTCCGTTCAAAATTTAATATTAACTCTAATACAAACGTGTATTTTGTATAACATTTTGGCCTTTGCAAAAGTTTTTAAAACGTCGCGCGGAACAAGTAGAGATTGGAGTAGATTCGTAGGCGCTTTTCGTGTAATTTGTGCTAGTTGATAATCTGTAAGCCATCCGTGCATTTAGGCGTTAGCAGCCTAATGAGAGGCAATATATATTTTAAAGTAGTCTATACGCACTCTTGTCCTGTCCTTTCTTTAATTTCTCAAAATAAAGGTTCAGCTCAAGCGGAATTGGGAGCATTTTTATTTGAATGGAAGCCAGTGTTGGATAGCGCTCACTTGTGGAAACACAAATATATTCCAGTTAACTGAAATTTGAAGTCGTATAATTATTTGTTATTTAATTATTTGAATTGCTAATCACTGCTATATTTATTATTTAGTTAAATGACAATGAAACTTGAAGTCAAAATATAAAATATTTTTAACATAACGATAGTTTCAGCTAGCTGGCAGAGCTGTTTTACGCCCACCTCCAATTCTTAAGCAGCTCAGCGTTGCCAGATCGCACGTCACCTTCTGTTCGGCCAAGTTCGCGAAATTAAATTAAACGCGTTTAATTAACGAAAGCTGCTTCAATCGCACAACCTCCAACACATATAAGATGGCTGCTTCTATAAGGGCGCTGCTGAAGGTGCGAGGTGCGTATCTATAATACCTATTGCCTAATAATCGCCTCCAACGCGGGTGGAAGCATAATAAATTATATAACTTCGATGGATTTACGGCATAAAACTGAGAAAAGTAAAAACAAATAGAGGGCACCTGTCGGTCCGCTAGCACGTCTGATTAAGCAGCTTCAATTGGCATTAACAATCTGGATTAATTTGCAAGCCCCCTCCACAAAATACGTGGCTTCGGCGAAGAGGAAGAGTTGTATGAGCAGTGCAGTGCAGGCGGTGCTGGTGGGAGGGGTGGGGTGACGAGGGGAAGAGGGGAAGAGGAGGTGCGTTCAAGGTTCGCATGTGACCCATCGTACAAACAATGGCTTTTTCGGCTATCAGAACACAGTGGAGCGTCGATAATAGGAAACATTCCGTGTTATTCATTTTATTTATTTTTCAAATGTAGAAACAATCGAAACGGAAGATAGAAATAGTATAGTTTATATTATTTTTATGCATGTTGTTTTCGTTGTTTGTTTTATTTTATTATATTCATATTTATGTACATATATGGGCATCCATATTAATGATTTGAATTATTTTCCCTTTTTACGTGCAAATGACACTTTTGCTCGCAAAGTGGTTGGGGGACAACGTCTTTTTAAAAAGGGGCAACGGCCCCTTCTTACATATATAAATTCTGAAATGTATTAATAAGCTTACACTTATTTCCGCATTACAACTTGACCTATACTTACGTGATGCGCCTTTTGTGAACCTACGTCTACAAATCTCCATATTCAATACCTCTATGTTGGCGGCAGGAAAGTTGCACTTCCTATCAATTCCACATAGGGGTTCATGATATAGTGGCACCCTCCATTTACACATTTTGCATTTTATATCCAATATTGTGATAGCTTGGAAATTCAACAATAAGGAAGTTTTTAGTTAAATGTTCAAAAAACTCACTTAGAATGAGAATAATGTAGAATATGGGCATGACGATGCTGGGATTCTTGAGGGTCTGTAAGTTCAAAAATGCCTTGAAAGCTAAACAGTATCGGTTTTTGAAAAATTTCACTGTGAAATCGATTTAGAATTATAAAGCGACTTTGAATAGCCGTTCATTAATTGATTATTTGGGGTAGTAAAATCAATTTAATGCTTGTTTTCTATATATAGCAAAAGTGCAATTCCATTTTTGTTTAATCTTTAAAAACTTGTTGATGATACTTATAAAAATATCCAAAAATTAGAACATTAACAAGGTATTTATTTATATTATAGTCTTGCTATATTGCTTATATTGATTCATCAAAGAATTATTGGACATGGGGGCTTGTCTCTAGGACACTCTCCTCTAGCGATAGACGTAAAGTCTGTAAAATAATATTAGTAAATTATCTCGCATAATTAAAATATCATATAAATACCTGGCAGTCCCCTTTTCTGACGCTCAAAAGAATAATATTCTAAGTCATCCGGACTAGCACCAACCTGATAACAATCCGGTAGAATTCCACACCAACGTTCGCGAATATTGACTGGACTTCTATTATTCAATCCCTGGCAGAGACCTATAAGTGATAACACTTGCATATATGTAGGATAGCGTCTAGCTAAATGATCAAAAACTTACCCAAAATTAGGAAGAGAATAAAAATCTTCATTATGCCAAAGTCTTGAGATTTCTTGTGAGGTTAAAAGCTTTGGTCTATGGAAACAGGTCTTTTATAGATCAGCAGACTAATAACCTTTGAATTCCCGATTTGGCGTAATAAACCAATTACATTATGGAACAAATCTAGTTTCTCAGTTTATAAATAAATATGTATGTACATCTAATGATATAACAATTGTATATTTTCACTTCGTAATAATATTTTATTAAGCATTTCGATAATATTTCTGTTATAGTTCATTTATTAATGTACAAATCTTCCAAGGCTTCTGTAATTTCTTACTTAAACAGTTTACAGAATACGTTTGTTTTTCCTATTTATATATTAATAATAAATAAAAACATGTATTCATTAGCATGGTGGCTTATCCTGAGGACATTCTCCCTTTCTGACTTCTAAAAAACCTTTTAAATAAATATAATTGTTAATAAACATTTCTCGTTTAATAGTTATCGCATATACTTACCATCCTTTTTTTGTTGTATACGCCTGCATGACTCATTATTGGTTTTAAATAGATTTTCTCCATTGTAATAACAATCCTTAGCCACCCCGCAATGAGGATCAATATAATTTGGGGCAAAAACACGACAACCGCTCGTGACTCCCAATAGGGAGAAGCCTGTATAAAAGGATAATATTTGTCTCGTTTTTTAAACAAAATTAAATAAAAACTTACAAAGGATAAACGCAAAGCCAAGTAACCTCATAGTATTGATTCGGCCCTTAAATAAAGTGAGTTTTAAATAATGACGACGAGCTTAAAAACAATGTTTAATTAGCACCAGAAAATGTTGCATTTACTGTAGAAAATTAATGCACAATTTGTCCATGTCCGTTTCTTTGCCTCTAGTCTCGCAGTTGTAGGTAACAAATAAATATAAATAATACATTTTATTTGAAATAGTAATGGACAAACATTAAATTATGAATATTTTACATTTATTTCAGATGGCTTTGTTGCCGGCGTTCGCTGCAATTCGCAGTACAACAAGACGCGCGGCAACCTGAAGCTGAACGGCGACTCGCGAGTCATCTGCCAGGGATTCACCGGCAAGCAGGGCACGTTCCACAGCCAGCAGGCGCTGGAGTACGGCACCAAGCTTGTCGGCGGCATTTCCCCCAAGAAGGGCGGCACCCAGCATCTGGGCCTGCCCGTCTTTGCCTCGGTGGCGGAAGCCAAGAAGGCGACGGATCCACATGCCACCGTCATCTATGTACCGCCGCCCGGTGCTGCCGCTGCCATTATTGAGGCCCTTGAGGCGGAGATCCCGCTGATCGTGTGCATCACCGAGGGCGTGCCGCAGCACGACATGGTGAAGGTGAAGCACGCCCTGATTAGCCAGAGCAAGTCGCGATTGGTGGGACCCAACTGCCCGGGAATCATTGCCCCCGAACAGGTTCGTACTCTCACATCATAACCCCGCCAAGTCCAAGAGATAAGCGCTGTGCTGAAGCGGTGCAAAGTTTAATTTCCATTGGCTCTATTAATGCCGCTTATCTCTCGGTGTGACGCACACATAGCCAAGTGAAGGAATAAATAACAATATCGGTTTAATGTTGTCTATTTCAAAAAGTTTACATATATTTTTGGGCTATACTTACTTAAGCCCAATACCAAATGGATGAATTTACATTTTTAGACTCATTTTTCTCTTATTTTTCCCTTCTTGCAGTGCAAGATCGGCATCATGCCGGGTCACATTCACAAGCGCGGCAAGATCGGCGTGGTCTCGCGCTCGGGAACCCTGACCTACGAGGCCGTGCACCAGACCACCGAGGTGGGTCTTGGCCAGACCCTTTGCGTGGGTATTGGCGGTGATCCGTTCAACGGCACCGACTTCATCGACTGCCTGGAGGTCTTCCTTAAGGATCCCGAGACCAAGGGCATCATTCTGATCGGTGAGATTGGAGGTGTGGCCGAGGAGAAGGCCGCCGATTACCTGACCGAATACAATTCGGTAAGTCACTGGGTTTTATGTTTTTTAATAAATGTTTATATTTAACCCAAATATTTCCTTTTTAATTGCAGGGCATCAAGGCCAAGCCTGTGGTCTCGTTTATTGCTGGCGTGTCGGCGCCACCCGGTCGTCGCATGGGCCACGCCGGAGCCATCATCTCGGGCGGAAAGGGAGGTGCCAACGACAAGATCGCCGCTTTGGAGAAGGCCGGCGTTATTGTTACCAGGAGTCCAGCCAAAATGGGCCACGAGCTGTTCAAGGAGATGAAGCGCCTGGAGTTAGTGTAAATACATAAAAAGGCCATAACCACAACGGAATCCGTACGCCGAAGAAAGCGTATACGCAACTCATGATCATGAACTAATAACGTTAAGCTGAAAGTGTGTCGAAATCGAATTGAGTTGATTCGAGAAGATCCAAATAAATTATTGTGAAAAATCGCTAAAGTGAAGCCAACGACACGCGTTGAATATTGTGACACGTATTCCAAGAATTAAGTTACCTAACTGCCGTACCACCAAGTTGAACTTAAATAACTCGCACCAAACCGAAATAATTGAAGTTGTTTAAAATGCACTCGGCTCTGAAAATTAGTTTTTGCGATCAGATTTTTGCCTTATTTTATAAATACCTGCTCGAAATATCATAGCGAATTGTATTTAAATGTGTAATAAATATGCAAGAAAACAGGAAAGTTACGGGAATGCTAAGCTTTTTAATGAGATTCCATTAATTACCAAATTTATGCTAAGGAGCATAAATTTCAAATTGATAACATTTTCCCGCCCTAGCGGATTAACAGTTCAGTGTTGTAACATGTCTTAATTGGATGGTTGCGGCCCTGGCAAACAATACCTCGTATTTTAAATTGGCTTACAATAATTTTTCTGAATTATTTTTTCTGAAGATAAATTACAACTGAGAGCCTTTGATAATTCCATTAAAAATCAAGGAAAGTAATAATAATAATCTATCCAAAGCTGCCAGACTGAGTGAGCAACTGGTAGTGTGACCTATTAGGTTAAGATTTTTTTCCACTGGTCCCTTACAATACTGGTGACGGATTTGTCGAACGGGTCATACTGTTGAAAACCTCATTTTCTGTATTATTATTATTATTATTCCGCATCGGCGGTTTAAACAAATGTGAAAAACACCGCGAAGAGCACCCACACTTGCCGTGCTGCACCCCGCAGATCGTCCGCAGCTCCCTTCCGCAAAGAACGGAAAAGCGACGAAGAGAAGCCCAACCAGCGGAGAAGGAAGTCAACAGAAAACGAAAAAAAGAATATCCAAGGAAAACAGCAACAACAATCGCCATGGGCCAGCAGAACTGAAAAATGGTGAGTTTCTTCACAAAATTCGCATGAAAATCGGCACAGAATCTGCAAATAAAGTGTTTGGCAGCGTGTGTTTAGGCCAGCATAGTCAGTTGATATTGTAATTGTAATTGTAACAAGTGAATCCATTCGCGAGCGTCTTGGCTTGCGGAGCGCCGGCTGCAGTTACGGAGTTGCACAGGGTTGTATGCCTTGTCTAATTGGAACGGAATCCCATCTTTGTTTTAGGGAGAACTCGAAACTAGTTTTTATTAAAGTTAATTTGGAAAAAGTGTCGTGTTGATAGGATTTATTCATTAGAACAATCTTGCAATGCTTTAAATCATAATTCCTCTTGTACCTGGGTGCTTTGAGGGCTTTAAGCATTCTTGAATTCCTTGAATATTTGATTTTCTGGGAATTTTTGTTGTCTTAAAGTTAAAATAAACTTCAAATTATAAGTTATTTGCTATATTAAGTAAGTTAGAGTCTTCTTTATGAACTTGATCACAAAAACCTACTAGGAATTTTATTCTAAGTGAATTAAAACTTGTCCAAATTTAACTTTTATTGTATTTTTAAAATGATTTACTTATAAAATTATAAAAAAAAACATACGGAAAACTTGGAAAAAAGGTTTTACTAAATGTTAATTTAAATAGGTAATTAACTAATATTTTATATTTAAAATTCTAACCACCCACAACTTCTGGAAAAATATATCTTATAAAAACCCTTCCCATAGTATCTCCAGTTTGTGAAGAACCCACAACTGGGTTCTGGGTTCAATATCATCACATTCTTGTCGTCAGTAAGTTCTGTTAGTTTCTTCCTCTTTGCAGTTGCTCGATTTATAGAGAATGCTTTTGTTTGTGTTTAAAATAGATTCGAAATGGCTCTTTGGCCCTGCGTCCGCCACCATTGTCGGCGTTTTCGAGTGGGTTTTTATTGAAAATCTTTTTTGCGAATCAGGCGACCAGGCTGGCTATCATTTCTCCCTTCCTACCTTCCCCCTGGGCTACGCAGCATTTCTCTCTTACACCGGTGGCGTCGCGATGATCATGTCGTCAAGTTTGTTTGTTGCCTCTCCCAAAAACAAAAAACAAAAAGTTAACCCGGGAATGACTTTACTTTTAGCAAATATATATTTAGGGAACAGAGGCCAGTGTAAGATAATCATAGATTAGGGCTAGTTGTAGACTTTAATTCCTTTTATTAACAAAAATTTTAAGCGCTGACTATTGAACCACCTTTCCTTTGAGTTTTATATTACAAATTTGTATCAACGAATTTGGTTTTAGAAATGTTTGAATTTAAAGTTATTTGGGGAAACCCACAATTATAGTTTATAGTTGCCGAATGGCTTCACCTTAATTGATTCCCTATTCAGGTGTTTACTGTGCATTTATTAACACCGACTGCAATGGCATCTGCCACTAAAAAGTTGCTGTTTTGTGTTTCTCTTCGCCTTTTGCTCTGTTTATTGTTTTATTCGAATATTTAGATATTCGCATTCGCATTCGATGAGGCCTTAGACGAGATGATGTTCTTCGCGGCAATGATGACGATGTATCTTGGGTGATGCTATAATCGAAATGTCGTCGTTGTCACACAATGTTTTAGATGTTAAAAAGAAAAGAACGAAAAGCAAAAAGGAATGCAAAAAGAAATAAAAACAAGTATTTAGTCTTTTGTTGCTGCGCTCCGATTCGCTTCGCCCGTCCGATTCGTTGTCATTACACAAATACAAAAAAAGGTTGAATGCAAATCTTACTGCAAAAAAGCATTTTTCATTCGAGAATTTTGGGAATTTGTGTAAATTAATTTATTGCCTTTGTTCATGCCATTTGCTATCTTTTGTTATTTTGTTTAAATTTTCTAAGACATTCTGGCTGCAGACGCAAGTCTTTTTTTTCGACAGGCCAACTCCTGTTGGCCGAATTTTTGTTAAAATCCTATTTTCAGTTTGAGGAGATTGAATTCTTTTTATAAAAATATAAATTATTTAAAAAATAAATACGGGTAAAATGTATTTTTTCCCTCTAGATTAACAGTGTAGATTTTTTTGTCTTTCATTTTGAACATAAAATTAGACACACTCAAACTAGGGAAAAACTGTTTGAAATAAGTGAAATATGATTTTAATATAAAGGAAATATGCTTTAAAATTTAAACTTCGTAAATAACTTCCCCAAATTATGGAAAAATGTACTAAACACTGTTGAATCTATGGTTTAATATATTTTAATAGTTTATTTGTTTAAAGTAAAGTACAAATTATAGAGAAATGAAACTCCTTTCTTTGGTTAATTGCCGCTTTGGTTTATCGAAGCTCATCTGTAGTTTCGTTGGGCTGCATCTCATGAATAATCGCCTATGATAAGAGCAGACACATGACATCGCTTCGGTTACGCCAGTTTTGCTGTTGTTTTTGTGTTTGATTTTGATTCGGAGGCCTCAAACCGTCGCGCCACCCATTCAGCCTTCCTGTATGTCTCCTCTTTAGATTCTCTGCAGACAAAGTTGCGATGCCAAGCGAATTCTATTCCCAGCAAAAGAGGAAAACTGAGGGGACAGGCAGCCAAGCTGACTGGGTGCGCCTCTAGGCCCCTGCAGATGCTTTTTGCATATTTCATAATTCCCGCAGGTGGTGGCTATATGGCTACGTGGAATGAACCCGGAATATGGCTGTTGTACCTGCAGACAGCGGCCAGCAATCAAATGGCCCCAAATGTCGGTTCCCAGGGGCCCCCTTGTATATGCAACAAGAATTTTTCATATGCCAAATGAATGATTGAGGATGGCGAAGGGGAATGAGGATGCTGTCTCGGCAACTTTACCTCCTGTTTTCCTATTCTTATTAAATGTTTCCTTTTCGCTGATGTATTACTCCTGCTTAGAGGATATTTGGTAGGCTAGCCCTTGTGCCGCAGCACCTTAAAAGTTGTAGTCTTGTGTCAGCTGAAAAGAAGGCTGGGGAAGAGCTTAAAGTATTTGGATGACTTAAAGGATACCTAGATTTCTCTTGAGTTAATATGCCTCATAAATAAATAAATTCTATGTTCTATTATTCTTTATTGAATTAAGCTAGGCCCTAGCATATAGCCTAGCTCGAACTTCGAATCCTTTGACTGCATTTAAATAAATACAATTTGATTTCTCATTTACATAATTTCCTGCTTTTTGAATCCACACAAAAAGAATCATCTAAACAGGATATACAAACAAGGACCCACCTGATATCTGACGCAGAAACAATCCGAGACAGCCAGTTGAGGGTGACTATATCCAGTAAAGCTGGCATAATCAGACGAGAGAAGTGTTGGGGCTTAGAATTTAGCTGCGAGGAAGGTGGAGGAGAAGGAGGATGAGGTTGTTAGGAGCGCTTAAATAAAGACTTCTCTGGGCTGTCTGCCTGCGTGTCCTTCTGCCCGCTTTTTTTTATTTTTTGTTTTGTTTAGCTGTTGCCTCCTCGCCTGCTTGGTCGTCTGGGTCAAGCTAGTGTAAGTGAAAGGAGGTGGTGGTGCTGATGTCCTTGCCTCCTTTCTCAGCCAAACGTTTGTTGTTAACACCTTTCATGGTCGTCAAGACACGAGACGTGGCATGGCCCAGTCATTGTCACAGGCAAATTAATTAAAGGACCCCCTCTGGGCGATGTCGTAAAGCATTTAGCATTTTAATTGCGCCATAAAAGCAAATCGGGGGCCGGGGGGTGTTAAAGAGGTGGCTACAGTGGGTTGCTCGTTCGCTCAGGTGGTCCACGGAAAGGTGGGAGGGACTCTCAGCAAGAGTTGACTCTGCTTTGGCATTTGCCGGCTAATTAGATTAGATTTGCTTGCTTAATATCCCCCAGCAGGATCATCAGAAAAGGCTTTAATGCCCAACACCTTTTCAGTTTGCTTCATTTCTTTGCTTTGCTACTGTTTACGTGAAAATCTTTAAAGAAACTGTAAAGCAATCTTAAAGCAATAATAACATATTCTTTAATTAATTTAGTAACTAACTATCTTTGTAATTTATCCTTATTTTAGGCTATTTTATAGTTATTTTCATACAAAATATACTTTCAAAGCTAAAAACAACCCGTTGAGCCTCCTTTTAATTAGTTTTATTTTTATTATATCCTTTACTTTTTGTAGAAAAAATGTCTTCCTTTGGTTTTTAAATTAAATTCATGTTTATAACACAAGAATCAGAAATCAGCGCCGTTTCGTGCCTTTAGGGCGAACTTAACTGGGCCAACACCGGCCACACCCACTGGACACTGTGTGCAGTGTGCACTAAGCCAAGCCACCCCCGTTAAGGCCCACCCTCCTCCTCCTGGATACTACTGCAGTTGCCTGCGGAAGTGACAGACGGATGCTGGCAGTATCCTCGAGTCCTCGAATCCTCGCATCCTCGCTCGGCACTTGGCCTCGAAATGCGTTGCGCTTTTAAGCTCACACGTGCGGCGAGCTTAAGCTTGGTCCTCTGCCTTTCTCTCTCTGATTATACAGCTCTCTCTCTTTCTACTCGTACTTCCCTCTCTTTCGCCCCTTTCTCCGGAGAGAGATAGCTCTTCGAGTTGACCCAAATAAGATGTCGTAATTGCAGGCGAAAGGCGCGACATTCACGAATGTGCAATTACATTAACCGAGAGGAGCCGGAGAATAAGAGAGAGAGAAAGGAGCAACAGTCTCGTGTGTCTCGCCCTCTCTCACTCTTTCTGTATCATCATATCCTGTTCCATTATCATCATTCCAGTATTACTTATAAAATTGCACTAGCCTGCAGGACCTACATAAACAATAATTTTATTATTCTAAAAAAGGGGAAATTTAAACTACAAATAATTTTTATTTGACATAATTACCCAAATTTTTAGAAGAGCTTAAAAGTATAGCATACTTTTCATCACCATTTCGATAGATTTATGTATATTATAACCATTATAAACCCCTATTTTTGTCGATTAGTGTAATTTATTACGACGCATTTGGGGAAACGCATCTGACATCCCCCAGATGCTTTTCCTTCCTCTTCCTTTGCTTAGGCAAAAAAAGTCTCCCGAGAGCAGTGAGCAAGGGAAACGAGAGAATGAGAAGGACATGCCAGGGAAGTAGGGGGATGCTCGGGAACCATTTGGCTAATCGATGCAAATTATTTTGCAATTTGCCAGAGCGAGATGGAGCGGGGGAGAGCGAGCGAGAGAGGGAGCTAAAGTATCTGCCGGATTGTTGGCGCAACTTTGATTGAATTCAAGGTCCCGCTAGACGAAAAGTTTCGTTATTGCGTTGTTTGCACTAAAATTATGTTGCATACTTCGGGGTGGAATTTCTATGCGTGTGTGTTTGAGTGTGTTTTGTATTTGCAGGGGTTTGTTTGTTGTTTGCCTGTGTTTGTAGTGGAATCTAGGACACGCTTCACCTGACTTTATCTCACAGTTTGTGGTATTGGATGCAACAATGCACAATGAAGGCAGATACATAATCCAAAAACATTATTTTAGATAAACCTGAAATATATAACGTTTTTTTTCGAGGGATTGTAAAATTGTTATCTTAAATAAATCCAAAAATTACGATTTTTGGCACTCTAAATTCCTTTAATCAATTTATGAACCTACAACTTTAAGGATTTCAGCAACAGGAAAACCGTTTGAGATAATTAATTTATACTTTTCCTACAATCAGCTTTGAAATAAAATGTTTTAGTTTAATATTTATTAGCATAATATTTAATATATTTTCTTTTATAATAAACCCGCTGTCTACGATTAACCACCTTCACAAAGGTAAAAACTAAACTAAATTGCGAGATAACAACTGTGATTGCACTGCTGGCTTTACATTATTGGCAGCAACAATGCCCTGTCTTTTATCCTTATTCCCGTATTTGCCCCTCTCTTCAACCCCCACCCTCCCCCTTTTTGCATACTTTTCCCATAAGCAACAAAATTCTAAAAGCTTTTTTATTGCCCACTCAAATGATGAATGCATTCATCATCAGCAGAGAAAAAAAGACAGGAAAATAAAATAACTGGCATATTCCGTAAGGAATCAAATGCAATTTCAGGCTCCAAATTGACAGATATGCAAGGGGCGAAAGAGATAGAAATCGAGAACGAGGAAAGCAATAAAAAGAGATGGCAGCAGCTTCAATTGATGGACACTTTTTTGGTCAATTTAGCAGTGATTTGCAAGGATAATTGAATTGAAAAAAGTTTTATGCTTCGCCAGGGTATAAACGATGATTTATGGCCCAAAGTTTTATACAGATGATCGAGTTTTATATAGTAAAAGAAATAAAAAACAAAAGAAGATTAGGAATTTAATGTGGCTAATTATTATAAAAAAAATGTCTTTCCTGTTTCGATGAGTTTAAAGAAATTAAAAAAATATATATATTTAAAGTAACTAATTCTGCTATAATAAATATATTTTTTCAAAGTATTTTCTGTTTTTCCTTATGCACTTTTTGTCCAAAGGACTCTTCTCTCCATTTCCTTACTCCATCAAAACTATTTCCATTCGTTTTGCTGGCTGGCTTTCACATAAACAATTTGATTAAAACAGTTTCAATCCCAGATTTAGATTGCTTTGATGGAAAATCCCTTTGGTATTTACATTCAATTAAAAACTGAATTCGATTTCCAGGTATAGAAAGCATTACGACTTTTATAAAGTTTATTTCTTTTTTTTTTCATAAACATTCCTGTTTGGCTCTCGCTCTCTCTTTTACACTCTCTCTCTCCCTTGCCCTCGCACGCATTAATAGCCACATGTCCAAGGTCCTTTGGCGGCCTGCTAGGAAGTGAAGCCAAAGAACCAAGCAAGCAGCGATATAGGCATTTATATAGAGGAATATATAGGCAAAAACATACAGAAAAAAAAACATAAAGGACGAAGGAGATGCCCAGTAACCAGAAGAAGGACTACAACAACTGCAGTCGGAGCAACACACGCATACTAATACGCATCAGGAAGGACAATGGCAACAACACAAACAACAGGAACAGCGGCGTTCAGGAGCAGTAGCAACAAGAAGGAGTAGATGAAAACACTCGGAGAAATAATAGTTAATTATTTTAGGAGTGGAAATTAGACTTTACGAGGACTTTCAGGGGAAACTTTTTAATAGAATTCAAATAGAGAGACTAAAAAGGAGGGCTTGTAAATAGGTTTGAATATTACGTATACGACTGGTTGTCAAAAGAAATGTATGAAAAACTGAGAAAACAGGCTTACATTTATAATTAATTATTAGTTATTAATTTAACAACAATTTGACATTATTATTTATCGAATTTTTTGCCAAGTGAAGAGTTGAGAGCAAATGCCACCCCAATAAGCATTTTAGCTCTGGGCCATGGGACATCGGGTGAACTATAGTGGCACATTAAAGGGGGAGAGAGGTGAGAGAAAGAGAGAGAGAGAGTGAAAGAGTGGGCAGGAGAAGGAGCGGAAGCGAGGGGAGCAGGACAAGCATACGCTTTAACCTGTTTTCCACGAAGCTTTTACGCACTCGCAGCGCTCTAGAGAATGAATGTGAGAGACACTGAGGCTGCTTTTTGCCACCCTTTTGTCGAAGGAGATTTTCAAATGAGAGAACTTCATAGAGACGGAGAAAATGTGAGAGTGTGCCACCAGGCTGGTTGGGACAGTATTTTTCGCCAGCGCCAGCCAGTTGCCCCAGTATCCATTCGGCCGTGTTCCCATAATGTCCGCCAGCGGTCGTCGCTTCTGTCGCAGCCGTTGCCAAAGTTGTCATTGTCATCCGTACCAGCAGCAGCAGCAGCAGCAGCAGCAATATCCACAGCAGCAGCAACACTAGCAGCAGCAGCAGCAACATCAAGGAGAAAAATCGGAGCAGCAGCAGCTTAAAAATACATTTTTCACAATGAAGCAAATGAGCGGAGGCAAGGAAAATTAGTGCCCGAGAAAATTCGTTTTTTTTTTCCTTCTTCTACAAGAAAAAAATACAAATTATACAAAAATAACAAAAAGTGAGAGAGACTGAGAGACCCCTAGAGCAGAGAGAGCGAGAGTTGGGCTTTTATTTTTCGGACAAGGGAGGGGGTTTGCTCCAACATCCAAAACTAAGGAAAAACTCAAAAAACAAATCGTCTTGGAAAATGGCACGCGCGTAGCAATAAATAAAACAGAAAACTATACAAAAGAAAAACTAGAAGAAGCAACATTGAATTCCGTTTCCAAATCGAAATGGAAATGGAAAACGGTTTCGGAATAGTGATAATGCTGTGAACGCAGACACCGATAAGTAAATGGGATATAAGTAAAGCTCCTCATTTATAAAAAGGAAGCCCCTTTCGCCGGGCAGTCAGAGTGTGTTTAAAAATATATATACAAGAAAGTGCAGAGAAATTAGTGTGTGTGTTGCGAAAAATGTTTTCCGAGTCGCGAGGAATTTTCATTTGGTTTTGAAGAAGACAATCTTTCTTTTTTTCTGCTATTTTGTGGCATTTTTGGTGTATTATACATACACAGTCTCACACGTTTTGCCCCCACACAAACACACTCGCACACACGGATATAGGCGCTCGGCAATGTTGCTCGGGTTCGTTTTTCGTTTTTCATTTCGTATTTTTCCTCATTTTCCCCCCACAGTACTTTGTCGAATTCGGTGACGTTTCATCGAAACAAATTAGTAGAGTTTTTCCGTGTCCGTGTGAGGAAAACCAATGAAAAGTGCATGTTAGCGGGAACGTATTATCGGCGTGTCAACAAATTATAATCATTTGACTATTTGGTTTATGGCCAGAGCACGCCCCATTTCGCCCCATTTTAAATTTTTGCCTCCTCCTTCCTTAGTTTCCCCCGGATTTCCCTGTCCTTAGCCGCTTCCTTTGCTGCCTTTGCGAGTGCAACACAGCGGCACTTCCTGCTCGAGCTTCTGGATTGCAGGCAAGCGGTGCTCTCTTCTAGGCATACACTTGGGCAAATTATTGAAATTAATTCAATTCTGGTCTTTTCAGATTCTGAATTTTAAATTCTCTAAATTTTATTTGACTAAAATCAGAATTTCATATTTTTTAGGCATTTTATTAATTGATTTTTATAAATATAAAAGCAAAAGACTATACTATTTTATACTTTTTAATTATAATTTCAAAATAGAAAGAATTATAGTGATTTATATAATTTTTAAACAATTTTAAAGTTAGTATACAATATTCAACATTCATTTTAGCTGCAATAACAAATCAAATTTTCAAATTTCAAGGGATTTTCTTCTTGTTTTCGACTCTGTCAGTAACTTCTAAATTATTTCCCCCAGTGTTTATACCGCCAGGCTCTGGCTTTCTCTCAGTTTTTCAGTTCCTCGCTCATCATCTCCCACGCAGGCGCCTTGGAGCTCTTGCTCCGCAGACAACCGCAACACATTTCCTAGTACTCGTTGCCCGCACCTCCTCGCCGCTTTTCCAATGTACGGCGAAGCTTTTTGTTTGTCGCTTTGAGGGGGTGGCAGCAGCAGCCAAGGGGGGAGGAGTGAGTGAGTGAGTGAGCGAGCAGCTGTAAACAGCGGGAAGGCCAAGTCGCAGGCAAGTCGTAATGCCATGGCACATGCAAGCGATGATACCGCTGCTCTTGCCCCTTTTCACGGAAGTCGTCCTCCGTTTCTCCTTTACGCTGAGAATGCAATTTTCCGACTCTTGTCCCAAATTTTCCTCGACGAACTTTGCCTTTGCCTCGTTTCCATACTTATTCTCATTCCAAGAGGAAAACGCTGAGAAACGAAGGCGAAGACTACAGCGGCGGACGACGACGTCGTCACCTTCGTTTTGGTCGTGTGCCACACGTCGTATGCGTGTTTCTTTTTAAGGCGGCTACGTCATCTGTCACCTGCCTGCTCCTCCTGCCCTCTTAGCCATCTCTGTGCTCTCTTCTGCTCCACCTCTTCTCTGTCCTTCGCTCTATATGTTTCTCTATGTTCTTCTCCAAATCTCGTTTCGCCTTTTTCGCGGGTATTTCCCAGAATATAAGATTCAAGTGCGACTGTCATGACATTTCATTTCATTTTATTTTCTTTTATTTTCTTTGCTTTTCTTTTTGTTGTCAGGTGTTTTAAGGGGTGGCCTCTGGGAACCTTCATTCATCTATTCTCACTTTCTCTTTGTTGATATTTGCATTTTTCGTTCTTATACGATTTCGCATTGGTTAATGTCAAAAGTCTTTGCTAAGGAAAACTGGGGCAAGAGTCAACTGGCATTTGAAAAAATGTGTTAAACTTTAATTTTTGAGTTTTTTAATTTTTCTGTATATTTTTCTATAATTGTTTGTTAGTTTTAAAATCTTCCCTGTGCCTGTTACCTGAGAAACAATTCTTTTTTGGAAGTTTTCACTGCCCTTTTGAATCATAATTCTTTGCAGGAATTTATAATTAAAAATATACTTTTTTTATACAATTTTTGGCCCCTTTTTCTAAAGCAAGATTCCTTTACTTGCTACACCGACTTGCCTCATTTATTTATGCAAAGTCCATTCAACTCGGACAGATAAACATCTTTGGATTGTGCAACATTTTTTTTTATTCGGGAGTTCCTCCAGGAGCAACCCTTTTTATAGGCACCAAAAGTGAACAATATTAGCTAGCTACCTACTCCGCAATCAAAGCCCCGAGATAATTGTGCTGAACCTGAACCAGTCCTTAGAGGGATCACCAAGGAGCCTAAGGAGCTGAGGAGCCAAGGAGCTGGAAAAGAGAGCTTGCGTATATAATCCACCCTTTTAATTGTGAGGGCCGAGGGCAATATTCGCATCATGAAATCGGTTTTCTCGCCTCTTTGGTACTTCGGTTCGTCGTGCAGTTTTGAATATCAAAATAAATCGTAAACAAGGTCATATTTTTTATTGGTGTGTGTGTGTTTGTGTGTGGCGTGTTTTCCCTATTAATTTCCTCCCTTTCTCTCAGCTTCGCTCTCACTCTCTTTCTCTCTTGCGTGCGCGGAAAAGCCCTCAAATATCGTGCTCTACTAAATAAACTTCCTACGACTTTGCAGATAGTAAAATAATGTGTGCCACTAGGAACGACAGGAAATCAAAGAAATCCTCACAGAACCTGAACTATATAGACATCAACAAATACTGAATCGCAGTGGAGAATCTTCGTATAAATAAATAAACAAAAGGAAATATTGTGGAGGAAAAGAAAATTAATTAACATAACATTAGGCGAGAGAAATAATCACAAAACAACAAAAGAAAGAGAAAGCTTTAACTAAAATATTTTTAACTATACAATATACATACATATATATTATAAAATTAATTATAGAAATAGCCACTTAAGTGTTTAGTGCATAAATGAATTAATTTTTAAACAAAATAACTGGGAAAATCAAGCAAGTGTACAGACCAAAAAAAGCGAGGGCAGCTTCTGATTTTCGGTGATATGGTGTAAATGTGATAAACAACGTTATAAAAAAAGAACAAACTACAAAATAAAAAACCAAACGTTTTAAACTCAATTACAAAGAGAAAAAAAAGAACATAAACAAAACCAAAAAAACGGACAGGAAACCAAAACCAAACATTGTGTTTTATTTTTCCTCTCTTCGCAAAGTTTTTTGCCACAAAAAATCCAATACAATAACTATTTATCTACAAAATACTAAGCCTTGCATCTAAACTAAAAGTAAACTAATCGTAAGTCGCACAAAAACCAAAGAAAATCGAGTGAAAAGACAACATCAGCGTCAGAGTTATTTGGTTCAACCTCTTTTTTATATCAAATATATAATATATATTCTCTCAACTGCACTGCCGCAACTTTTCGACAAATATGATTTTTTTCTGAAAACCAAAAACCCAAAAACAAAGGATAAAAAACTTTTAAAATATTCGTACAAATATACTTAAACAAATAAAGAAACTATGCAGAAATTCTTATGAACCGCAGACGGCATAAACCAGAACAAAAGACAACAAAAGAATAACTAACCCAATTTAACAGATAAACGAAAATTTGTTAACAAATTTTTGGAGCTACATAAAACCGTGTAAACAAAATGAAATAGTCTAACTCACATATTGAGGTAATTATTTATGTTCTAAATGTTCTAAAATACTCTCAAAATAATAAGGGAAATTGTAACTACAAAAAGACATTTTAAATGTTTTAAATTCGAAAAAGGAATTAATGAATTATATTATACTTATAAATATAATTAATAGTTTCATTTAAAAGCCTAAAATAATATATTTTATAGGAATACCAGTTTCTCTATTGAATTTATTTAAAGTATATTTTATAACGAATGAATTTCAGTTATAAATATAAGCAGAGGTGTAATATTTGCTGAATTAATATTCATCCTGCTCCAAGGGCTTCTCATATTTATTAATTTTTCTTTTCTTTAATTTCTTAAATAAAGTTTATAAATTATTTACTAACTTTCCCTTATCTTAATTCTTTTTTTGTTTCAGTACACTTGACATAAACTGTGATTATGAGTTCCACAAAATCTCAAGTAGCCCTAGCTACGAATATTCCAACCAATTTATCCTCTGCCGCTTCTGCCTCAACAGCGGCCGCTGCGGCCGCCGTTGTAGTTGTTGCCAGTGCCAACGCCGCCGTTGCCTCAAACACTAACTCATCCTCCGGAGTGGGAGCTGGTGTGGGACTTGCAGGAGGAGGAGGAGGAGTCGGAGTCGCTGCTGCCAGCGGACCTGCTGCAGCAACAGGATCAGCATCTTCCTCTGTCCCAACGGGATCAGCCACGGGAACAACTGGAACTATTGTCCCAGCAGCAGCAACATCTTCTGTTGTTGTTGCCACCGCCGCCACCACCACAGCTGCAGGCCCTTGTGTTGCTGCAGTAACCACGAGCAACTGCAGCAGCAACAGTAATAGTAACAACAACTGCAGCGAGGAGTTCCAGACGGTGCCAGGACCCGCAGGAGCTGCCAATTTGGGACGCCAGAATAGCTTCGGCAACAGACGGGTAAGTTTGGCTACAACCTTTTCGAATGCTTCCACGTTTGAACAAAGTCTAAGTAGTTGTTAAATATTTAAACATTGAATAGTTAATGGGCCAGTTAGGACCTTTTCTAATTAATAAATAAAGTTTGCACAAACACAAGAGCCCACGTTAAGGATATTTTAAATATTTAAAGACTTTTTCAATTAAAGAAACTCCTAAGGAGCTTGTTTCCCCTTAAATTTTAACAAAAATCTTATAAATTACTTGCTTCTCCTGGCTTCCTTTGTCATGAAATATTGTCATGAAATATACAGTTTTTGGTATTAAAAACTTTTAAAATTCAGAAATAAGGTTAATTTGAAAATGCTCGGACAGGCGTAGGCGAGGATTATATAGGTCAGGTCACGTCTTGTCAGGTGCCGAGATGCATTCTGGGCTGCTCTACTGTGGCTCCTCTCCGCTCATCATCTGGCCGAGGAGTCTGCTCTCGTTTCTCTCTCGCTGGGGCCATTTCTCTCGCAGGATGCACACATTCGCACACAAATAAGTGCAGCCATGAACTGAACTCTCGAGCAAAAGAGGATACACGCCCAAAAAACGTCTAATAAACTGGGTCAGGTCACTGGCAGTCCAATGCGGAGGGGCACCGGGTGGGTGGGTTTGGGGATTACTATATTCTGCGAATCGCAATAGCTGGAAATTCCCCAATCGACCCCGAAGGGAGTGCAGTGTGTGCAATTGGTAAACGTGTTTCTGATTGCTCCTGGCTCCTGCAGTCAGTAACTGCCGCCCCATAATCCCAGACGGTGGTACCTCTAAACGCTCTTTTTGCCAGCACACCAGAGTTCAAGGTTTATGTATGTATGAGACCGTGGGTGGCGCTGGACAACCCCTTTTCGGCCCCCGTTGGTTGCCTTGGTTAAATGCTCATACAGGATTTATCGTCAATCATTGTTTATGTGTGCTGAGCGTTACAGAGTTTCCCCCTTCCTAGGCACAATTTTTGGGACCATTCACTGGCAGCTGCTCCTGCTGCTGCGTGGCTCCAAGGTCGATTTATTGATTTTCCCCCGCACATTGAAAGTTAAATGGGCGGCAAATCAGATTCCAGGAAATCCGTTTTATAATTCAGCATTTGAGCAGTGGCCAGATTCGGGGAAAATTAGCCACGGTGAGGCGGTGAGGCGGTGAGGCATTTGGGAAGTTTTTCTTTTAAGCGAAAAAAAGCAGTCAATTGATTGATAATTAAATTGGATTTTAGTGCTTGTGACAGATTGAGATTGAATACAGTAAAGGTTAAAATATACTTCCTCTTTGACCCTTATTGCTTTTCAGTTAACTTCAAGTGTTAATTTAGCCCCATCGCCACCTTTCAAGTGACATCCAACCAGCTGATTAATGATGTCAGTCTTGGGAAAATCAATGAGGGAGGCAAACAAATAATAAAAGAACCAAATTAATGTGATGACTAAACTTGAACCGACTGACTGACAGACTGACTGAACAAACGCCCCACTGTGTTTCATCCTCCGTGTACCGTTCGATGTCCTCTGTCCTTCAGGTCGCGCGAATAATGTCAAAAGGCAATCCGAGTCCAGGCCAGGATGGGGGTATTAGGGCATAAAGTATATAGTATCGTATATTATACGGCACTCCCTTACTCCCTTGCCTGTCTAACCTTTTCGGTTTTTCCGGTGAGAGTGTGAGACGCCGAACCGAGTTTGTGCCAACAATTGCATCATGAAATTCAGGCAGGACTTTGGTGTTTGTTAAAAATGGAAAAAACTCAAAATATATATTTTTTAAATAGTTAGAAGATAAACAGCTTTAAATTAAGAGTCTGGTATAGTCAAAGAAGGCACATTTTATTTCAAAAAGAGCTTTTTTCTAAGGTTCTACTGTACTCTCACCTGTGGTGGTCAACTTTGGCATTCAATATTGGTTTACTAATATGAAACTAATTACCTTACAACCCCTCAACCACTTCTGATTGCCCCTTTCTTTTCTTTTCCACTTGCAACAGGGCAACATGAAGGGCAAACATCTCACACGCAGCCATGCGATGCGTGAGTCGACATCACCGCCGCGCACGCCAACGCCGCGCGCCGCCTCCGAGCAGCTCCAGGGGGAAGCTCACGAAAACAACAACAGCAGCAACAACAATAATACCAACAACAACAATAATAATGCCATAATCAGCAATAATAATAACAACATCAGCAAAGCACAATCAACTGGAAGGGGCAACTCGCCGTTGATGGAGGCGCCACCTGCGGTGATTGTCACTAGTCAGCAACAGCAGCAACAGCCGCCGCCGAAGCCGCAACAGAATGTGCCGCTCAGCAATGAGGCGGAGTTTCCAAAGCTATCGCCACCAAAGAAATCCGGCGGACAGCACAATCGCACCAATAGCAATGGCAGCGGCATGGAGTACAATAACAACACCGGCGGCAAGAAGTTCGTGGTGGATCTGAAGGCCAATGGCCTGGACAACCAGAAGCATCAGAATAACACCAACAACAGTCACAGCAGCAACTCTTCCTCGGGCGTGATCTACAATTCCGGAATGAACTACAAGGCGGCGGAGCGACATGATCGCCACGAGCGTCACGAAATGTCCAGCCAGAACAGCAATCTGAGCAATAACCACGACGAGGAGCCGTATCACTATGAGCCGAGGGGAGCTGGCGGAGGTGGTGGCAACAAGAAGCATCGGGCAAACAACACCAATGCCAAGGGTAACAAGCCGCGCTTGAAGAATCTCGGCGGCAGCTCATCCGGCAGCATTGATGGCGGCAACAACGGAGGAGGCGGAAACGTGTCCAACAACGGCAACTCCAATAACTCGAGCAGCAACAACACTTCGGGCTTCATATCGCGCGGTAAGTGTTATCGGCTTTATGTGTGTGTTTGTGGCCAAAATATCCCGGCTTATCCACTCACTGATTCTAGTCTTTCATCAATCAGAGAACTCGAGCGAACAGTACACGGATTACGGCGGCACCGATCTCCTAATGTTCTTTCGCGATACTCTCAACAAGAATCCCAAGGATCGCAATATCCTGCTGAAAATTGAGAAGGATCTGATGGAGTTCGTTCAGGAGAACAGGTGAGTTAACTATCCCTAGATTTGGAGCACGGAAAATACAGAAAAATGAATTAATTTCCTTTCTGCAGTCGCGGCTGTGAGTATCGCTTTCCGCCTGCTTCCTCGTACAATCGCATGCTGATCCATCGCACCGCCGCCTTCTTTGGCATGGAGCATAATGTGGACACCGAGACGCAACAGTGTGTGATTGTGGCCGTCACTAAGGGCACTCGCATACCAGAGGTACAAATAATTCAGATATAAAACTGAATAATTATCCCTAATCGATATGATACTCTAATTTCCAGATACGCTTCCAGTCGCTGGTGCGCGACGATGCACGCAAATCGATTTTGAAGCGGGACACGCACAGCTTTGACGAGGTGCGCCAGTCACCTTACCTGTGTCCCCTTTCCCTGGATCGCAAGGCCAAAAGTTTCGAGGAGCGCGAAGAGGACTATGATCGGGCGCGCAGTCGTATCTTTAGTCGAACTGGAGGCGGCCAGGATGGTTATTCCGGTGGCGGTGGCGACGAGGAGTGCTACGGAGGCTGGGAGCAGCAGCAGCAGCAACAGCAGAAACAATCCCAGCAGCCACCCAGGCCCAAGAGGCCCAATGGAAAGATGCTGCAAATGCAGAATGTACGAAGCATAAACATAATTGTTTTTCGCGGGAAATTACTAACTAAAAGCTTTACTTTATAGTCCACTGAATCGCGCGATGGATCGATGCGTTCGGGCGGCGGAGCTGTGCCCAAGTCCCACAACTTTGGCAACTATGGTGGGCCGCCCAGTTCCGGTGGTCCCGGTAATAATTCCCTGCCGCGCGGTGATTCCACAAACTCAAATAAGAGCGGACGCGGCTTCGTCAAGCAGGACTCCACTGGCAGCACCTCGACACCATGGCGGCTGTCGCCTTCCAGCAGTGGGTGAGTGTTCTTTGCAAGCCTCTGGCTTGTGGTAATTAGTTTAAATGTTAAACCGGAACCACTGGGTTAATAATTAATTATATTTGGTTTAATCAGAGTTCGAAAAAAAAGAAATTTAATTGTTTTCTGTTAACTCAAACTTTGAGAGCGCTCTACAAAATTATTCTTAAAATATATTTCTTATTTTATCTGTTTAAATTATAAACAAAGTCAAAACATTTTCCATTTATTTATTTTCAAAGTTTTTATAAAATGAAAAGACATTTTTGATGGTATAAAAATAGCATTTATTTAAAGTATATTATTCAATGTTATTACCTAGTGGAACCGGTAAACAAAAGTAAATTTATGTTAAAACCATGACCATATACCCAAACTCAAAATCGCTCTCGCTCCCCATTTTATTTAAATTAAAAATAATTTTAAATTGAAAATTAAAAAAAAAAAATTACGAAAAAACCAAAACGAAACCAACCAAATTTTTGTATGCCAATTCCCCGACAATAACAACAACAACAACAAACGAAACAACAATGAACCAACAACCAACCAACAACAACCAACATTTTAAACAATCCAACAACCGACTCCAACTCCAACCTCCCCAACCAACTCCAGCTACAAGACTCGCACCCAATCCGTGCGCTCCGACTCCGTCACGCCCTCGCCCACGGGCTACGGCAGCGACAGGCAGACGCCGGAGCTAAACCATGCGCCTCCGCCCAGTCACAGCCATGGCCATAGCAGTCACAATCATGGGCATGGCCATGGGCATGGGCACAATCACAGCCGGGTGTCCGTGGTTGGAGCACAGGCGGGCACAGCCGGCTCAACATCGCCGCCCCTGGGAATAGTGGGAGCCGCGTCCGGGCCGGCATCGGCATCGTCGTCATCTTCGTCCAACTCCTCGGGGACATCGGGACTCGTCTGGGCCGTCACAGACATTTCGAATGTGCCAATTGGCAGCCTCCTCATTGATCCGCAAACCCTCCAACCAATTGTCAATGCAGACGGGTAATTTACAAAAACTAAAACAAAGCCAATTAAAACCACACAAACAATTAAAAAAATATTAAAAATATTATTAACAATATACAAAAATCGCTGCAAAATTTTACGTATTTTTCCAAACAATTTCTGCAAATGCTTTATTTATTTGTTTTTTGATTTACACATTTCTCACTCGAATAGAAAGAGCGACAAATGCGGCTTTAGGGCACAGTTATATATGTTATATATATAAATATATATTTTTTAAGGATATAGTTCCGTATTTGTTTAACTTATCCCAATAAAAGTTATATATATATTTAATATTCAATATCTGTAGCGTGCATATTGGGTTACAACTTAAAAATATCTATAAACTTTCAAGAATATTTCTGAGCGATTTTAACAAGATATTTGAATTAATTATTTTTAAATGAATATCATAGAAATTATTTCAGGGGATCCAATTAATATATAACTCAATATATGGATTTACCATTTCCAAAGATTACTTTCAAATATACAAAAAATTACGCAAATCTCAATGTTTTTTGTTAAAATAATTGCTTGAAGCTTAATTAAATATTTAGCAAACATTTAAAAAATATCCAAATATAACTCTAGCTATGTTTATATATATATATATTATTTATTACAACTATTAATACGTTCTTATATATGTGAAATATGCAACATTCTTAGCTTTTCATTTTACGTGCCGACTTGTTGATGTTGTTTTTGTAAATTATCTGCCTAAACTTGAACTAAATTAACCGACACCAACTGCAACACCAACTGCAATCGATCAAATAACGATTTTAATAATCGCCTTTCACCTCTCAATCTCTCTCTATATCTTGATCTATGCCTATATCTCTCACGTCACACCACCACACATAGACACACATCTAAAATCAGCAAGCCGAGGCCCCTCGTATGGCAGATAGTTCAATATATTGATACTATATTTGACGCGGAAGTCGATAATATATTTTGATAATTTATAGTTCTGATATATGTCCCCTAAATCGATCTTCTTTTTCATATATTGGAATAATATTAAAAAAAAAAAATACATCAAAGTTTACAATATTTTTAATATGATATATCAGCGGTATTTTCCTCTCGACATACATACATCCCTACTTGAAGTTCCACCTTTCCATTGCCACAATCAAATCACCAAGCTTGTCTTGCCTCCAGCGTTGATCGAAAGCTCCAAGAATGAATGTGTATATCCTGTATCGTCTGCCAATGTTGTCGTCTTATCCTAATTGTTGTTCGTTCAAATTGCATTTCGCATTGTATCAATCAATCAATCAGTCGATCAATCCATTTGTTGTTGTTGTTTTTCGATTACTTTTATATATAATCCTAAATGTCTGTCGCTGTCGCTGCCGTCGCGTCGCCAAAACACTGCCACAAAAAAAAATATTTAAATAAACTAAACAAAGAGCAAAAATCCTGGCATCTCTTGTCAGCAGCCGCTTGAGCCGACTGTACTTTCCTTTTATTTATTATAAAGCTGCGATCAGAATATAATAGATTTTTGCAGATTACATAAGTAAACTATAATTTATATAATAAAATAAATGAAGATAGTAAAGCAACATTTACTATATATTTTGATCGCTGCTCTATAATCTTTGTACTTACTTTTGTCTATTCGAACGTTGCATGCTGCTGAGCGAGAAACTACTTACCAAAATGACACACTCAACCCTATTTAGTTAATACCTGGCCAAGTGAAATTGAAGTCTATATCTAAATATCACCTTTGCAGTTCCATCTACCACTACGACCCGTCCAACCTGCCGCCCAACCAGGCGCTTCAGCACACGGGAGGCAATCAGTACCAGTCGCAGGGCAACCAGAGTAACTCCTCCTCCGGTGGCTACAGCAACTATCGCAAATCGTCGCCGCATTTGCAGCAGCAACAGTTGCAACAGCAGCAGCAGCAGCATCAGCAGCAGTTGCAACAACAGCAACAGCAAATGCCACCCCAGCAACAGCAGTATGCCACCACTGAGCTCTCCTGCAGTTCCACCGAGAGCTATGCGGAGGAGACCCAATCGCCGGGCATGGAGTGCTCCGAGGGTTACGAGAGCTACGATCAACAGCCACAACAGCAACAGCAGCAGGATGGGGGCAGCGTCAAGGGCGACGATTGTGATAGCTTGGCTAGCGCCACGGCCTGCCTGAGCATTACCACCTCCACCTCCACGAAGAACTACGATCGCATCGAGGTGCAAAAGTACAAGAACCAGGCCACCAGTCCCAATATACCCGCCTGCTGTGCACTGGGTGAGAAGCAGCTGGAGCTGGACGGAGCTACCGGAGCTCAGCAGGAGCTCCAGGAGCAGGAGCCGCTGGCTGGACCCTCTTCTTCCGCCTCTGCTGCCTCATCCGTGGGCACTACCGCTGAACTGCTGCCGGCCAGCCAGACGCCTCTGCCTCTGCAGCCTCTGGTAGCTGCCGCCACGCAAGTAAACTGCGACCTCCAGTCCGTCTCGCCCAGCTCCACGCCGTACAGTCAATGCGAGGTGAAGACGCCAAGCCAGAGCCACGTACCCAATGTGGCCGTTGTCGAGGAGCCCAAGACCACCACCTGGACGTATACGCAGAGCTATCAGGCGCCAGACGGATCCACCGTCTTTCACACCACCACAACGCCCAACGGGGCGGCGCCCTACTGCGCCACCACATATCAGCAGGGGGTAAGTCTAAATTATATAGAATATATCTTATAAATAAATCCTAATTCAACGAATCTTTCGTTACAGCCCGATGGCAGCATCTACGCGGTGCCCCAGGGCATGGTATATGCCGCGTATCCCCAGCCCGGCGTGCCCAGTGCCGGTGGCGCTACGCAGCCGCTCTTCCAGCTGACGACCAGCAGCCATCCGCCCGCTCAGACGCTGTTTGCCTCACCGGAGGCCGGCGGCGAGCTGGCAGGCGGTACCTACATGATACCTGTCTTCGATCCGGCCCAGCAGCCGCGTGAGGGTCTCATCCCGGCACAGGCCATCTATCAGGCGGGACCGGGAGGACCGGCAACGGCGACCACGGTGATGCCGATGACAGCGGCGGCCGCCTATCCAACAGCACAGTTCGCGACGGCAGCGGCACCCAATGGCGGGCCCATCTACCAGGCGCCGCTCATATACTCCAGCGAACCCGGCGGCGGCGGCGCCCAGCTCCAGCAGCTGCCTATGGCCCCGTATCCGATCCAATACTCCTATCCGTATTACCACCCCATCTCGTACTATGTGCCCCAGCAGGCGGTGGCTGCCGCGCCCATGGTGGCGGCCACCCAGCCGCCGGTGCCACAGCAGGTGCAGCACACGCACCCGCACACGCCGGGAGCTGGGACAGCGGCTGGTCCCACAGCGGTGGTGTCAGCCCAACAGCACCACCAGCCGCATCAGCAGCACCACAACCACCAGCATCAGCAGCAGCAGCAACAGACGAGCAATGGCGGTGCGGTGGTGAGCTCCTCCAGCGGCTATGGCGGTCGTGTTAAACGCACGCCCGGCGGCGGATCAATTCACTATAATCCCAGCAGCTACCCGCCTAATTCGGTGGGTCACCATGCCGGCGGAGGTGGAGCTGGTGGACATCATGCGGCGGCCGGTTCCGCCCAGCTGATCGCTGCTCCGGCGGCCAGCACAACCACATATCATGCGGTGCCCACGCTGACGCTGGCCCACGGCGGGGGAGCGGCTGGCTCGGATCTCAGTGGTGCGGCGGGAGCGGCACATGTGTACGCGTTGCCAGCCCAACATGCCACCGCGCTGATCCCAACGAATATCTTCCCCTACGCGGCGGCAGCGGCGGCGGCAGCAGCAGCAGCGGCCGGCGGCCCAGGCGGTGGTCCTCCCACGGCTCCTCAGGTGGTGCAGCAGGCGCCACCACCACCACAGGCCGGTCCACATCACGCACTGATCACTGCGGCTCCCTTCTACCCGGCAGCCAGTGGGAGTGCCATGGATCAGGTGGCCTCGCAATCGGCCCCAAGCACGCCAGCGGCTCCGGGAAGACAGGCGCCGTTATTCAGCACGCCGCCGGCCCATCCCGGCAACAACGGGAACAGCAGTGGCAGCAGCAGCAGTGCCGGTGGAGGTGGCGGTGGTGGCTACCACAGCAACAGCTCAACGCCGCACTACTACCAGAGCCAAAGCAGCAACGAGGGCGGCGGCGGCGGCTACTCGCCCTACGAGAAGCGGAATAATGCAGGCGGCGGCGGCGGCGGAGCGTCGGGAGCACAAACAGTGGGAGGAGTGCGCAAGCCTTATCATCCCGGCGGCTATAATCCTAGACACCACTCGGTTCCCCTGGGTGGCATAACCTCCGGTGCCAAGACGCCGCTTCTCAACTCCAACAACGAGCCAACGCCGCGTGCCTCGCCGAGCAGCGTGAGCTTGGGTGGTGGAGGAGGAGGAGGTGGTGGTGGTGCCGCCTCGTCGTCTTCCGGTGGAGCCAGCAGCGGGAGCACCACCACCTATCACCATCGCGGCCCACCGCCAACCCATGTGGTGGGTGGCAAACGGGAGAACAAGCCCAATCAGCTGCCGCTCATCAGTGGCCCACCGCCGCCCAGCTATGCGACGAGCTCGAATCCTGGCAGCTACGAGTCCAAGCCGCCCATACGCCTAAATGCCGGAGCCGCTAGCTTCAGGAGCCAGAAGTCCATGAGCCAAAACCAGGACTATCGGCGCAGCGTTTCCCAGCGCAACTCGCCCAGCGCCAATGGCGGCAACGGTGGCAGCCATGAGAGCAGCAACAACTCGCCCAACAGTATTGCTGGCAGCAATAGCAACAACAACAGTGCCGCCAACACGCCCAACGCTGCTCCACAGCCCCAACAGCCGACCCTGGTCACCAGTCACTCCGGCGGCTATGTGGTCCTGGACCAGGCCACCGGAGCTGCCATGAATGCTGCCTCACCGCCTGCCATTTACCTGGGCAGCGCCGGCGGTGGTGGTGCAACCGGTGGTGCTGCTGGGCCAGCGGCTGGCTCGAATGGCGGACCGCAACCAGGTGGCGGCGGCGGCGCCCGCTCGCACATTCCCACAGCCCAGCTGCATCACAGTGCCGCTGCTGCTGCCGCTGCCGCGGCCGCTGGCAGCCAACAGGCCACGGCGGCGGTGCTGAGCGGCGTGGCCGCTGCGGCCGCCCTCGGCGGCTATAATCCAAATGGGGCGTCCGCCGGCGTATACTTCAAGTACGGCCAGACGTACTTTGCGCATGTGAGTAGCTGTTAAGATTTATCCTGGATTGAGTGGACCATAATCCATGTATTATTTCCTTCCTTTAGCCCTCGGTAGCCTTGCCCAACAGTCGACGGTCGCCGTCGAATGATATCCGGCCGCAAATGGCGCAAGTGGCCGGCATGTATCCCACTATGATGATACAAGGTAAGAATAATAATAGTCATTTTCGACATACAACTAATATTTTTCATCTTCTCCTTGCAGCGCGTCATCCCAGTCGCCATCCGAACCCGAACTACAAAGGTTCGCGTCCGCGGTAAAGCCAGCCGGAAAAATCCAATATATAGGAAACCCAAAAGCAAAAGAAAAACTACATAAACATAACGGCATACCTAAGATAAATATAAAAATAGCAACCTAATCTAGTGGAACATAAAGTAGTTGACAACCATAATACTAGGAGAGCAAACGGATGAACGGATAAACGGATGGCTGGAGGCAGGGAGCATAAGCCTCGTCGAGTGCTGGCCGCAGAGAGTTGTTGGGCATTTTGGTAGCAGTAGCTGGAGGAATGGAGAGAGACAGTGGCACCAGGAACCAAAACCGAACTAAAATGGAGCCGGGAGAGCGTAGCCAGAGTGGGAAAGGGGGAACCGACAAAACATAGCCTAGCATATAGCCTCTATAGAGTTAAGTTACCATAACTGAACCGCTACAGAGAGAGAGAATGTTCAGAAGGAGGAAGTGAATTGAATGCTGTATATTTTGTGCCATTACAAAAATAGTCTTTAAATTAAAGAAACGAAGAACCGAAGAAGCCGAAGAAGAAGCAATAAATGAACACACACAACGACGCACTGAAGACTCTCGACCTGGACTGGAACTTGCACTCTTCCGCTTCCTGCCGCATTTCACAGGACATTCGGGTAGACTTTAGTGTTCTGAGAGAGAGCTCTAGAATGGAAGAATCTCCCGGAATTCTCAAAAATATTCCCAAAAGCTGCTACCAAAAAACGAGGATAAAGTCAACCATTTACCATGTCGCCTTGATTTTTGGTGTGTTTAATTGAATGCGTTTTAATTATGTTAAAAATCTCAACCGAAAGCCAAGAACAGAAACTTAACAACAGCAACTGACTGACCCGGACACGGACCCGTACCTGGACTCCGACCCAGACTGCTGCTGCTGCTGCTGCGCGAGTCTTATATATAATTTTGTCCAGCAAAATTTTAGTGTAAAGCTCTTCTTCGACAGGAAAGTCTCTCCGCGACACAGGCCACCAAATCTGTTTATGGAACTCTATAATTTAGCGAGTCAATTATTATTATTTCGTAATTTTAATTATTGAAAATTTGTTAAATTTGATTTTTGATTTTGTGAATTCATTTCCTTATTACGTTTATGTTCTTTCGAAATAGAATTTCCTTATCATTTTCTGTTCCTTAACTGCAAAGGAGTTGCAGCTTAAAAATTTCGTTGTTAAACATAAGCAAAGTAATAATAATAATAATAATAAATACAAAGAGAAACTGAAGGATGGAGCAGTCAAGCAGCTATATACATTTATTGTTAAACAAAATAATTAGCTTAGCGTATAAACTACATATGTATATGTACCATCTAAATAATATAATAGGAAAGTGAAAAGATGAGAACAGAAAAGAAAATCGAAAAGTATATAATAAAAAGAGAAGCCACATGATTAGTTAAAAGTTAAAGCCTTGTTGCGTTGCCTTTTCTTTCGTTATTACTTATTATTGTCTTATATTTCCCAAGCTTCGCCTGGACTTCACGTTTTCCTTTTCAGCTTTGGAATTATTTTTGCCTCATTTGCCTGATTTTTGTACAACGAAAACTGTGTGTGTGTGTGTGTTGGCAGGACTTGCCTCGCTGTTCGCTCGCTCGGAACTTCTAGAACTGTATGTCTAAAAATGTACATAACAATAATTTACAAACGACAAGAATCTGAAACGCGACTACGAGTATATACATATACATAATAGCGAGTAAGTAGGTCAGTCTAGGATCATTTATCATTCGCCTTTCCATTATCCCTCTCCGACTCTAAGCTCCGTTGGGCGGTGAACCCCCGGACCCATTGACATTAACCTATAAGTATAAATAGCTTTCGGCTAGAGACTCAGCTTGCGACACTTGATAACTCACATATAGCATTCTATATAAATACATATATATATATAGCCGGATAACACAAAACAGTACCAAGTAAGTTAGTGAACCAAAACTGCTCAAGATTCGGCAAATACGAAGATAAAACTCCAGAATACCGAGGAAAATAGTAATTACATAATGATAAGCACAGAAAACGCTTTGTTGCCCAGTTCCGCTCCAGAGGGGAAGATAGCGGGGAGGTGGTATTCTGGGGAGCATATCGAACAAGTGGCTCCTGTTGTGCATTTCTTTGTTTGTTGCTCTGTTTGTTAAAATAAACCACAAAAATCGTTGACGACTAAAGAGAGAATGTTGTGAAAGTTTGGGGAGAGTTGGGGAATGTGCAAATGGAGGCAGGAATCCACACAGAAAGCGGCATATGTTATACAATATACTATTATTATTATTATGATTATTATTACTCTTACTACACTGCATCATGATAATTCGGTCGAATTGGTCAAATATTGTAATTCCAACAAAACCACAACAACAACAACAACAACGGCAACCAGCAACTCGAAAAGCATGCAATGAGATAAAGACACAAAAAAATTATTGAGAGACAAACGGGCGGCGTTTTTACCGACGAGGATAACTCTAAGGATATGTAATGATGACGATGGTAATGATAATTATTATTAAAAAAAAAGAAAAACCAAACAAAAACCACACAACCAAAAAAATGTATTTATTTATTTTAATTTATATATACACTAGAGAGTTATTACAAATATATATATATATACGTAATGTATAAGGAGAAAGAACAAAAATCTGCTAAATTGAGTTTGATTTCGGGGGGATTTTCCAGATTTAATTCATAAAATCTTTCCTAAACAGTAAGTGAGCTCTTTAATATTTTGTAAATCCCCAAAAAAGCATTCTATACTTTCTAGGATTTTATCTCTCCCACCGGATATGAAACGTAAATTTTATTTCATGGCCAAATAGA